>VDFB02020275.1:0-11821 GCA_007258455.2 Sequoia sempervirens
CCCAAGTCATCATGTTGATGTCAATATGTAATTTATGTTCCTCTAACCACCAGCAAGTCGACGTGAAGCCTCTGAGGTGCATGATGGCGCACCTAGCCCTGGTATTACTACCATAGGGGTGCATAGCAAAGCATCTGTCTAGGTCAATCAGCCATGTCTCTGCCTCAAGACCCCCACCAGAGCCATCAAATGTGGGAGGTCATGTTCTCAATAGGTCTCTCATGTGACCCGCCACTACTGCATCCTGATTAGCTATTATTTCCTCACGTCTAGGTGACCTTTCCCTTTCCCTTTCCAACCTCTATTCTTCCACCCGCCTACAGCCTAAATGACCCAGTATTTCCTCCAGTAAATGTTGCAACTTTCCATCTAAACCTGGCTATACCAGGTTCTGACCACCACCTAACGTATTGTTTTGAGAACTCTGTCATTTCTCACGCTTTGAACCATGGAAACTCGGTGGAGATGGACTTTGGCGGTTGGCTCCATGGCCACCACCCTGGCCTCTTCCTCTACCACGACCTCTACCCCAAGGCATGAACATGCACATCAATTAGGGGTATGTGAGATCAAGAGTTAACGCAAAGGTTTCCTAACAGACACAAACTACCCAGAAAACCCAGCGTTAGCAACCTTGGCTCTGATACCAAGTTGTAATGCCCTGTCGCGCAAACCCCAAAGGAACAACTAAAAATGAAACATTTAAAAAAAAAAAACATTAAGATTAACCACTAAGTTTACTAATGCAATTAACATAGCTAATGTTTACACATTAAACACCTAAGTCCCTTGGGGTACACGAGGTGACATTACCTAAACTATCCCATAACAAAGTTAACTAATGTAGCATTCAATTTCCAATTACATAATCCATTCATTCACATATCTACATTTAAACATTCATTAACAATAACCAAAATGATAAGAATAATCTATATAAAACCAAACATGCAAATTACAATAAATTAAACATGGAAATATAAAGTACATATTTCCACAGATACAACATAACATTAAAGTATTTACAAATTGTAGTTCTAGAATGATTTACATGGTGTGATAATATAGTACATTAGTCTGCTAGTACATCTCAATGACACATATACAAAATTACATCATAAGTCTTCCCAACGCACGTGGGAATGATACATCAATACATAAAATACATCTGGAGTACAAATATACATCTGGATCAACTGCATCTGCTAACTCTGCACTGAATGGTACAACTGCATCACAGGGGACCCAACGGGGTGCGTAGCACATTCCACCCGACCACCCCCATGCTAGGAGTAAATGAGGAAGGGTCCCCGACCAAACACATCCAAACAGAAGACGCAAGACTAAACTCCAGACACGAAAAGCAAGAGAACACAAAAGAAACATAATGTCAAAAGACCACTCCCAAAACATAATAACAATAAATCGCCAAAACATATCAATAGACCACTTCCAGAGGTTAGCAATGAAAAAACAACTCAAGGGAAAGCTAGAGGAGAGTGTCATCGCACAGTCCTACATGGGTTATCCTGACTGCCTTTCTTTAGGCGCCGCCCCCATCTATGGTTATCCAGACAGCCTCTCTAGGCGTCGGTCCCATAGGGTAACTCGTGTGTAACCGTTAACCTCTCGTGGAGACGAGGCAACGATCTTGCCAACCACGGCCTTCTCAGCCCACCTTTAGTCTGTGAAAGCCCTAACAGGTGGACGAGACATCCATAATTATCTTATTAATGTTTTACTACCCACCCCCTAATTAATTAATTAGGTTATCACTTTTTACTCTAACTCTAATGTGGGTTATCCTGACAGCCCCTTTGTGCGCCGACGCCCACGTAGAGCCACAAAATCCAATACCAAGGAGTTGTACCAACAAGAACACTGAACCACAAATTAGAACAACCACGAAGAAAAACCATCTCGCCAAAACTCATATGAATATACACCCATAAAACGAAACAACCCCAAATGTAAACTCAAGATCACAACTATAGTCTAACATAGGGGCAAATATCAAATTAAAAGATCATAAATACACATCATTTCCCCACACCTCTGGAAGCTCCTAAGCAACTTAAGCTCCTACAGAAGAATAACTGACTTAAGGGTTTTTCCCACAAGACATAATCTCAAAAAAGAGAAAACCATAATTAACTCAACGAAAATGTCGAGAAAATAATTACATACACGAATAAGCTAAAATTCAAACTACACCATATAACATATTTCGTTACAAAATACTTTCACCAAGAAATAAATAAATTAATCTACTTGAGAATATTCAACTTAATTTAAACCACAAAGTTTATTTTTAATTTAAACAATCACTATAAAATATCCAACATTGCAAATTTTAACATTATCTAATTGTTCCATGATTTCATATATACATATATGCTTTTACGCATATATACATATATACATATATATGTATATATAAATTAAGCATATATTAAAAATTAAAAATCATGTACTTAAATCACAATTACAAAATTACCCATATAATTCACTGTAATTTACATATATATATATATACAAATATATATATATATATATATATATATATTATAAAAACCAAATAATAAAATTGAATTTACAATAAAACAAACTTTTAATAAAAGAACTGACGCAAACTGTAGGTACTGCGTACCTCCTTGTGGGGAGGCCGCAGTACCCACATGGCTGCGTGCAGTACCACGGGGTCAGGCAGCCGACAACCCCCACCCCCCCTCCCATCCCCCCAAACAAACTTTAATTTTTTTTTTAAAGGCAGAATATAAACATATGTAAAAGTATATATGTATCCATATATATATATATATATATACCTACAAAATATAAAATAAATAATATGAACAACAGTCCAGATTTTCTCTAGACACAAAATAAATTTGGGCATACAAGTTTAATCCCCATAATAAATTGGTTTTCATTTCTAATCAAGAATTTTGCAACTAGATTTGTTGAAGAGAGTTTTAGAAGGTTTCTCAACAGATTTCAACATAAGATTTAAAAGTTTGACACTAACAAATTTTCAACAATGGAAACTTCTTTCAAAACATAGATATTAATTTTGTGGCAGACATGATTTTCATTTCCCTTACAAAACTATCTAAAACAAAAGAATTAATGAATCAAAAGAACCTAGAGTCCTTCATTTGATGTCAAATCCACACACGACAGCCCTTCTTCCTCTTTCGAAAATAGACTTCCTTTGCAGTTCCTTCTCCAATTCCTTCTTTCAACTAACTTTTGGATCAATATTATATTTTTTCTTATAAAGAACATTTTTTAACAGTGAAGAACACACACATATTTTCTTCAACCCTTCTTACTTTTGTTTTTAGACAAAACCAAAAAAAAACCATTCCTGTGTGTAGAGAAACTTCTTCCTCTCACAATAAAATAAAGAAAAATAAATGAAGCTCTTTTTTTTTTCAAAAATCCACAACATGCATTGGTTCCTTTTTCTTGCTTTAAAAGCTCACACTTATCTCACAAATTAATTAAAAATTCATTATTTTCATATTTATCCTCACATGATATTATCATTAGATTTTATAATATTAATATTTTGAAAAATATAATTTACAATTATCATAAAACATTATATATTTAAATTAATTAATTTATACCTTTTAATTAATTAAATAACTTTTAATTTACAATATTTAAATCCAACATTTAACTAAATTGCAATCACCTACAATTAATCATATCAACAAAATAACATTAATTAATCCTATATAAAATAAAAATAAATTAAATAACAACTATCCACAAATAAAATAGATAATCAACAACAAACAATACTGAAACTAGAACAAGGTCAAAACCACAACACCATAAGACTCATAGGGAGGTGACAGACTTGGGACAGGGACACTTCCTTATCAAATCCTTTTTCAACATCATACCCGTTGGGTTTATGGGACACACTCAGACCTGTCAAATAGGTGGAGTCAGTGTCCTATACCTACATCTTGCATAGAAACAAACATCAAGTAGCATGTAAATCTACATTGTAGACACACTGTGAAAGGTAATTGCAGGGTAGCAAGGCACTCAAAAGTGAGTGATGCCACTCCGTCCTTTCACCAAGACTCACTAGCAAACACATTAGAAACTATAGCAGTATAGAATCACATCATCACCATATATATTATAAAAGAAAACCATAGCATAACCAAATAATGTAATCACCACATAATGTATCATCAAACATCATAATTAATATCAAGTGCAACAAACCAACCAAACTATGAATCCACACACAACCAATTTGGTGAACTAATCACCATCACAAACTAGGTACAAAACCAACACATAAGAGTATCGAAGAGTATGAGCAACACGAGGGGTATTACATATTTTATTGTTCCCATTCATGTTGGGGATCAGTTTTGTATTATTGTAATTCTTAAAAGATGTAATGAAATGAAATGGATGTAATGTATTATGTAACTTGTAAACCTTATGTGGTTAATTATTCGTGGTAGTGGTTATTCGATGTGTTGTATTTGTGGAAATATGCTCTATTGAATTCTCAGGATAATAGTATGTTATGGTTATCAGAATTAAGTTAATCTTGTTATGTTGAATTATCATCTGTGGATGTTTCTTATGGATGGTGTATAATGTAATCTTGGTTCATTTGTTATCGAAATGGTATGATTATAGGTTTCGTAATGTCGTCACGTGTACCCCAGGGGATGTAGTTGATATTGTAATTTTTTAATTGCTTTACATGTAATGTTTGTTCATGTGCATCTGGTGTAATGTTCTCCTTTCAAAAACAATAAAAAAATTATGCATAATTTTTTTAGTTTAGGTTGTCCTTTGGGGTTAGCACGGTGGGGCGTTACAATTCACATAACTAATCTAATTTGTGGTTAAAATTGTTTTTGTGTAGGAAACTTTAGAGCCAACAAATACTTCGAGGAGGCTCGATTTTGACAATCTAACAAAAGATTAGGATTTTCTAGAGATTGATACATTGAGGGATTTATAGATCTTGAGATGGCATATATTCCACATTTTATAAAACTTGTTTTTAGTAGGCATATATGCCAAATTTGTATATGCACAAACATAATTATTCTACAATTTGATATATAAGAATTGATACTTGATCTAATTTTTTCCTTGTATGCATGTCTTTCTACTTTGAAACTTAAAATTGGAATGTATAATTATTTTATAATGGTTTAAAGTTATGATCAATAACATGTTATAGATTAAAAAGTTGAATTTTAATAGAACTTATATGAATTGGGTATATGCAAGGATCATGATGGGCCAAAAGTGGCAATATGATGGGTGATTATTGTAGGAGTATGTGGCTGATGACTTTTACCCGAATTGATGAAATGAAAAGGGTTTTAAAGGAGATTCTCAACTTTCCAATATAAATTATGCTTTACTTTGAATATAATAAATAATTATTATTCATTTTCTATTTGAATTATGACTAAAGTCTTATTGATAGGCTAATTGAAAAAACATCTATAGCTTTCAAATGGTATCACATTTTTCACTCCAAAACATGTGTCACATTCTATGCTTTGCATACTATAAGATTAAAAAAAGAATTTAATTTCATAAAAGTTTTGTGAAGTTAAGGTGGGTAAGTTTTTTAGAGTTTTTAAAAGTTGCAATAAAAATTCATAATTAATTATTTACTTGGAAAAAATTACAAAAAAATATGCATCACATCAGCACATGAATCCTCTACTCTTATCTAAAATCTTATAAAAAATGTTATCATTTTTGTGGTTTAGGATGGTCAACAGATACTTATTTTTTCCTAAAGATTTAAGTACTCACGCATTGAAATTTCAAATTTTCACCAAATAGATTTTTTTTTTAAAACCTAGTAGTTTAGAAACTACATTCAATTTTCTATAGATTCTATTCTTACATATTTTTGAAATAATATAGATAACTTATTCAAATTTTTACGTCAAGTTGCCTAACTCTTATTTTTCTGAATTTTTTGCCACTTAAGGGCCTATTTTTTCCATGATGATCCTTCACATACCCAATTACAATTGCTAATCCATCTATGTTAGTGTTAAATTTGGTTTCCTTTGGCAACTTCACCAAATTTTATCACTATTTTTTGAATGTTGAGCTCATAGTGGTTACATAGAATCTTTAGGCCAAATTTGGAATTCTAGTTGCATGTTGAACACTCAATTTGAAAATACATGTGATTTAAAGCTCTCTTGAATGAATTTACATTTGACATTATTTAGTTTTTGGAACTCCTCTAATGAAGTGGGCAGCTAATTTTTTTCAAAAGAAGCTAAAATTAATGCAAAATGGTATGAGAAGCACTATATAATGTTTTTTGAGAAGGTAAATCTCCTATTGGCCATAGCAAAATAAAAAATAAAGGTGGTGTGAGTTATTCAATTGGAAGAATGATAAAATTTATGGTATGTTTTTCACCTTTTCATATCTCTTCCAACCATTCAATTATTGTATTTTACCTTTTTCATATCACTTTTTTAGGAGGAATTTTTGTAGTGTGTCAAATTAAGGTTCACATAAATTACATTCAAGAGTTCATTCATATTAAGGTTCACATACATTACATTCAAGAGTTCATTCATAGACAAGTCCAAAATCTTCACTATTGCTCAATTATTAAGTAATTGCCAACATGAACCAATGTAAGAATGTGTGAGTGATTTTGATGTGAAAATATATATAAATGTGTGACATTTTTCAACATACATAAGTAGGTGCATAAACATAATCATCATTACAACTAAGAATGACCATATAATTTTATCGATGTCATCATGTACAAATACATCAATGCATTTTGCTACCAACTATCCTAGATACATAACTAATATGTGCTCAAGATGATACCCTCACTCTGTAACATACATATCAAATCATTACTACTGTCAAAGACACCTGCATTGCAATATTACAAGCCAATTGTTAAAAAATAAAAAATCACTGAGTAAAAGTAACTGAATAATGAAAGCAACATTAACTCCAATGTTGGATGTATTGCAATCAAACCTCTCATCCTAATCAAATATTGTGTTGAGAAATTCCTACATATAAACATTAGGAAAGTATGGATTATAAACAACATGAATAATAAAGTTAACTGATCATTATTTGAAATCAACAATTGTTAAAATTAAACACAAATATTGGAAAATGTAAAATTTGTTATTTTTTAAGTAAAATTGATGAATGGGTAGAATGAACATGTTGAGGTAGGAAGGTGAATAATAGGAAAGGTCAAACTTCATTTCCTAACTCACTCGATTGTTCTGGGGTGCTCTTTCTTGGGTAGTCTTATAAGAGCCCTAAAAGCTACAAATTGTCAAACTTTGATAAAGTTGTTTCAGGAGATCACAGCATGTAGGAATGATTTTTTTGCATGTACAGGTGGATATTGAATACCTTCAAACCAACCTCTCTCAGTTTGGTTCAACTCAACACTGTTCAAGTGTGTTCCCATGTCAAATGCATTCTTGCAAAAGTTGTCAATGGAAAGTAGTGCGAAAATGGAAATAACCATTATTTGTGTTTTGTGCATAATGGAGTGAAACCAACTATACCAACATGTCAAGGTGGGTATTCCAACACTAAAAAAGTACTCCTTTTTGTCATTGAAGCCCCCAACGCACCTCGTGATCCCAGATTGCACTAATTTGGGGTAGTCTTGAAAGTGTCGTAAGAGAAAATAATGCAAAATTGTCAAGTTTTGGGTTATTTTGATGAATGGGTAGCATGGAAATGTCAAGGTAGGTAGGAAAATACTAGGGAATGTATAACCTCATTTCCCAAGTCACCTCATTATCTTGGGGTACTCTTTCTTGGGTAGTCTCTTAAGAGCCTTAAAAGAAAACAATGTAATTTTTTAAAAATTTATAATAATTTGATGAATGGGCAGTGTGGACATGTCAAGGTAGGAAGATAAATACTAGGGAAGGTCTAACTTTGTTTCCCAAGTCACCTGATCATTCTGGGGTGCTCTTTCTGAGGTAGTCTCTTAAGAGCCCTAAAAGCCAAAAAATTTCAAACTTTGACAAAGTCATTCCAGAAGCTCGTGGCATGTAGGAATGCTTTTTCTACACCTACAAGTTGATATCGAGTCCCTTCAAACCAACCTCTCTCATTTTTTTTTCAAACCAACACCATTTGTGTGTTCTAGTGTCAAACGCATTCTTGCAAAAGTTGTCAGTGGAAAGAAGTGAAAAAATGGAAAGAAGCAGTTTTTTTGTTTTGTGCATGATGGAGAAAAAAAAACCATACCAACACATCAAGGTGGGTAGTACAATGCTACAAGAGGCCTCCTTTTGTCACTGAAGCCCCCAGTAATTCAAGAGTGCACTAATCTGTGGTAGTCTTGAAAGTGCATAAGAGCAAATAATGGAAAATTGTCAAGTTTTGGGTTATTTTGATGAATGGAAAATGTGGGCACATTGAGGTAGGTAGGTAAATACTAGGGTAGGTATGACCTCATTTCCCAAGTCACCCGATCATTTTGGCGTGCTCTTTCTGGGGTAGTCTCTTAAGAGCCTTGAGAGCAAAAATAGTAAAATTTATAAAATTTCTAGTAATTTTGATGAATGGGTTGTGTGGACACATCAAGGTAGGTAGGTAAATACTAGGGAAGGTATTACTTCATTTCCCAAATCACCTGATCATTCTAAGGTGCTCTTTATAGGGTAGTCTCTTAAGAGCCTTAAGCAAAACTGCAAAATTTTAAAAAAATATAGTAATTTTGACAAATGGGTGACATGGGCACATCAAGGTAGGTAGGTAAATACTAGGGAAGGTTTGAACTTGTTTCCCAAGTCACCCGATCATCTTGGGGTGCTCTTTCTAAGGTAATCTATTAAGAGCATTACGAGAAAAAAATTACAAATTTTGTAAAATTTATAGTAATTTTGATGAATGGGAAGCTTGGACATGTCGAGGTAGGTAGGTAATTACTAGGGAAGGTATGAATTCATTGCCCAAGTCAACCAATCATTCTGAGGTTCTCTTTCTGGGGTAATCTCTTAAGAGCCTTAAGAACAAAAAATGTAAAATTTAAAAAATTTATAGTAATTTTGATGAATGAGCAGCATGGACACATTGAGGTAGGTAGGTAAGTACTAGGGAAAGTTTGAACTCACTTTCCCAGTCACCTAACCATCCCAGGGTGCTCTTTTTGAGGTAATATCCTAAGATGATTAAGAGAAAAAAATGCAAAATTTGTAAAATTTATAGTAATTTTGACAAATGGGAAGTGTGGAGATGTCAAGGTAGGTTGGTAATTACTAGGGATCTAGATTCATTTGCCATGTCACTCGTTCATCCTGGGGTGCTCTTTAAAGGGTAGTCTCTTAAGATCCTTAAGGGAAAACACTAATTTTTTTAAAAAAATTTATAGCAATTTTGATGAATGGGTAGCATGGACACATTGAGATAGGAAGGTACAATTACTAGGGAAAGTTAGACTTCATTACCCAAATCACCAAATTTTTTTGGGGTGCTCTTTCTAGGGTAATCTCTTAAGATCCCTAAAAGCCAAAAATTTGTCAAATTTTGACAAAGTCATTCAGGGAGCTCATGGAATATAGGAATTATTTTTCCTCACATACAGGTGGATATAGAGTCCCTTCAAACCAACCTCTTTTGGTTTTGGTCAACTCATCACCATTTGTGTGTTCCAATGTCAAATGCATTCTTGTAAAAGTTGTCAGTGGAAAGCAATGCAAAAATTGAAAGAAGCATTTTTTTGTGTTGTGCATAATGGAACAAAACCAAATATACCAACACATCAAGGTGGGAATTCCAACACTAAAAAAGGCCTCCTTTTATTTCCAAAGCCGCCCCCCCTGTGATTCCAGAGTGCACTAATCAGGGGCAGTCTTGAAAGTGTCGCAAGAGAAAATAATGTAAAAATGTCAAGTTTTGGGTTATTTTGATGAAGATGAATGGGAAATGTGGACATGTCGAGGTAGGTAAGTAAATACTAATGTAGGTCTGAAGTCATTTCCCAAGTCACCTGATCATTCTAGGGAGCTCTTTCCGGGGTAGTCTCTTAAGACCCTTAACAGAAAAAAAT
This sequence comes from Sequoia sempervirens, assembly GCA_007258455.2. Classification (NCBI taxonomy): domain Eukaryota; kingdom Viridiplantae; phylum Streptophyta; class Pinopsida; order Cupressales; family Cupressaceae; genus Sequoia; species Sequoia sempervirens. The sequence continues at coordinate 10,094 of VDFB02020275.1, forward strand.
GCAAAATTTATAAATTTATCATAATTTAGATGAATGGGTAGCATGGACACATTGAGGTAGGAAATTAATTACACGGGAAGGTTTGAATTCATTTCCCAAGTCACCCAATCATTTTGGGGTGCTCTTTATGGGGTAGTTTCTTAAGAGTCTTAAGAGCAAAAAATACAATTTTTTTTAAAAATATAGTAATTTTGATAAATGGGCAGCATGAATACAACAAGGTAGGTAGGTAAATACTAGGGAAGGTCTGACCTTATTTCCCAAGTCACCCAATCATCCTTGTGTAATCTATTGAGAGCCTTAACAACAAAAAATGAAAAATTTAGAAAATTTATATTAATTTTGATGAATGGGCAATGTGGACACATTGAGGTAGGTAGGTAAACTAGGGAAGGTCTAACTTCATTGCCCAAGTCACTCGATTGTTCTGGGGTGCTCTTTCTGGGGTAATCTCTTAAGAGCCTTAAGAACAAAAAATGAAAAATTTATACTAATTTTGATGAAATGGTAGTATGGACATGTCAAGGTTGGTAGGTAAGTACTAGGGAAGGTTTTAGCTTGCAACCCAAGTCACCTGATCATCCTGGGGTGCTCTTTTTGGGTTAATCTCTTAAGATCCCTAAGAGAAAAAAATGCAAAATTTATAAAGTTTATAGTAATTTTGATGAATTGGTAGTGTGGACATATTGAGGTAGGCAAATAATTACTAGGGAAGGTCTGACTTCATTTCCCAAATCACCAAATCATTCTGGAGTTCTCTTTCCAGGGAAGTCTCTTAAGAGCCCTAAAAGCCAAAAATTGTCAAACTTTGACAAATTCATTTCAAGAGCTTGTGGCATGTAGGAATGTTTTTTCTACACTTATAGGTGGATATTGAGTCCCATCAAACAAACCTCTCAGTTTTTGTCAACTCAACACTATTTGTGAGTTCCAATGTCAAATGCATTCTTGCAAAAGTTATCATTGGAAAGCAGCACAAAAGTAGAAAGAAGCATTATTTTGTTGTGTAATGGAGCGAAACCAACTATACCAACATGTCAAGGTGGATAGTGCGATCAAAGGATTAGTATGGGCTGACTACATTTGATCCATGATCATTTGAAGCATATTCAAGCCACTAAACATCAGTCCATTAAGATCATTCAATAAAAAACTAAACTAGGAATCCATTCAAACTAACATATTAAATCATAAAAGCTTGAAAAATATCTATTATAATCCATTCAAACTTATCCTATTAGGGGAGTGGTGTCACATTGATGTGGAATGGCGACCCTTTCCCAATCTCGTGAATAATGAGCCTGTTTCGATCGATTCTATTGAAGAAAATTGATGAAACTGATGAAATATGTGTGATAAAATGTGATTTAAATACTAAATTAACATGATGAAAGATATTTTAACAAGATCTACGCTGAGACAATTGATATGGGTTTATACAAAGCTAATCTAAATGAAGTTTAAGCTAAAAATATTGAAACCCTAATAACAAAATATGCTAAATGGATGCATCTATGTTACCATGGAAATAACCATTAATGGAAGCTAAGATAATTATGCAAGTAAATTAAGCTAAAAGGATGCTAGATAAGTGATAAATATGAATGCAAGTGAAAGTAATTTTAACAACATAAGTTTGCTCTTAAAACATGGATCCATTTGTCTCCAAATAGGGACCTATTTATAAGAGGAAAAATGAGAAATGAAGGATTAAGATTAAAAGAGTTA
>VDFB02020276.1:0-14075 GCA_007258455.2 Sequoia sempervirens
TAGTCCAATGCAAGTACCCATGTCATATTCTAGTCCTTCACATACTAGTCTAGTCCAAGTCCCCACATCCTATCCTAGTCCATCATTCATTAATTCTTTTCAAGTCATCCCCTCACAAGCCACATCTAGTCATGAAAATTCTATCATTGCTCAAATTCAAATCCCATTTAATAAACTTGAGGATACATGTCAAAATGAAAGCCCAAAGCATGAAATTATAACGTCACCCTCATGTCAAGAATAAGGTAGTCCATCCCATGACCCTATTTCCGATTGTATCACCCACGACAACCCCATCTTTGACCAAGACCCTACCATTGACCAATAACTCCAAATCCATGACAACCCCATCCTTGACCAAGACCCTACCATTGACCAAGAAATCCAAAATGATCTACTCCTTGACCTTTACGCCATTCATGATCAAACACTTTCCAATCCTATACAAGCCTTGACTATTGACACTTTCCAAAATGAGACACTTGCCTCCATTACACACATAGATGATATTCCTCAAGCACAAGAGTAATCCAATATGGACATATTTGAAAATGATCAAGCTATAGCTGAATTTACTGGACTCTATGACACTAACCATAATGATGGCTTTGACATCGACATGGAAGCACCAATAGAATCGTCTAAACCTGAAATGTCACAAGAGCAGACCAAAAATATCAGTCAAGAATATGTCCAACAAGACAATGAAGCTAAGACACTTTATCAACTAGGGTCATCTATCTTTGTCAGAGCAGGATTTCTTGTAGACGAAAATATTACAAGTGCTAGTATCCACATACTTAATGATGGGTTAGCATCTTGCTTTCACAACAAAAAATACCCCATCGCAAATAGAATCTATCAAAGCATGCAATATCAAGGAAAAGGACTAGGCATACACAAGCAAGGCATTCTAGAACCAGTACAACTTCTGAAAAATTACAAACATCAAGGTCTTGGCTATTCCTCAATTAGTAAATCAAACGATGTCAGTGGTACCTTCTCGATACTGGGGGCAACTTTGTCGATGCAATGTCAAAATGGAGTCCATGAGAAATCCTTTTCATAAGATTGCTACCAACACTCCCTCCATTCACACCATAAATTGTTATTTTCAACCTTCCCTTTGGAACCAACAAAAAAAAAAGTCTTACAAAGTCAAAAATCAAATGTCAAATGCCATTGAATCAGACAAAATGACAAGTGGAAAAATGAAATTAAAATGGATCCCAAAGAAAAGTGGATCAAGCAAATAAAATATGTCAAAAGGAAAAGTTAATTACAATGTGGAGCCACAAGCAAAGAGGAATCCCACATATAATAGATGTCCACCTCCTTCAAAATGGTCATCAAGCAACGCATATAGAAGTGTTGGTTCCAAAGATCATCCCAATCAAAATTCCAAAATCCGTCATCCACCATCCCAAGTTTGGAAAATAAAAAGTGATTCATCCAAATGTCCAAAGAACCTTTCAACATCTACCATCATCTGTCGTAATCCTACATCTCGCCTAAAGTCCAAAAATCCCACGTCACTAATCTGTCACATCATGGCAGAAACTCTTTACCATAAGGACTCTCATAGCACTCTATCATGATGTGCGTATTTTGATAAGGCCATCTCTAGTATCAGAAAGGACCACAATGACATCGATTAGTTGTATACAAGCTCTACGATCCTGACAAGACAACTACTTCAGACATGACATTATTGGCATATCATGGCACTAGTCTCTACATCGACATCGTCAGTGAATTCAGCATAGGCAGTGGTCATCTAAAGCATCCAGGCTATCCACAAAATCAGAAATACAAAAAAAATAAAAATTTGAGAAATGATAAAAATCGTCACCTTGATAAAAAACTTGGCAAATAGGCATCTTGGTGGCACCAAAAAAATCAAAAAGTCAAGAAAATAGTAAAGAGAAAAATTTTGTCCTACAATGAAAACCTGGCAAATAGGCACCCTAGATAAGGACCATGATGAAAACCTGTAAAGTAGGCGTCATGTGTAAAATAAATCGTCTATGTGGAATTTTCTACTTGGGGGCAAGTCGTCTCATTTTTTCACACCTTCCTCATGACATTGATGTCCATCTAAGCCCTATCATTTCCACACATTATTCCCACCTATCTTGGTCTTGACATAAAATCAGCACACATAAATCATGCTTTGGGAAAACCCTTGACATGTCTATCCTTCGGTCATACATGATTCACGAAACATCATGTCATTGACCGTCATAGTCTTATTGTCCTTATACAACATAGTCCTTGAAAATCATATGAAAATTCCCTTAGTCTGATGTCTCCTGTCCTTTACCAAGGCCACTCCCTATCCTTTCATGCCTATCACCTATCTTGGCTTTCCCTTGTCAAAAGGTCTAAGGATAATCATCATCCCATCTAGTCCTAGACATGTCATTCCAAATGCAATGAGTCTAATCCATACAAGCACATTATCCAAAATTTTACTTGACTGTGTTCCTGGCCTAGCTGTAGACCTCCATACTTTCGTCACATTATTGTCATTGTCCTCACGTTGTTTCAGGATGCATCCTTCCCACGTCAAACAACGTTGTCATCACCTATCAATTGGTATTCCGCTTGCCTAGGGGCACAATCATATTTGTCCTTGGATTCTCATGTGTGGGCATCAGTCATATGAATTTGTCATAATCCTCTTAAAATGTCAAAATCCAAAAAAAATCATAAAATGGAAAAAGACAAAAACATCACAAAAAGTCCTAAAAAAAGACAAAAACATCATAAAATGTCGTGAAGAAAAACCCTAAAAATCATAAAACGTCCTGAAGAAAAACACAAAAACATTCAAATCAATGTCAAAATCTTAAAAATGGAGTCAAAGTCAGTCATGTTAGTCAGCCCATGTCATTGTCAAACTACGTTGTCTATGCGCATTGCTACATAGGCAAGACCATCAGTCGATGAGTCCCCGAGACATTAGCTCAGTCTTGTTAGGTTTGTCAAAATAAAATCATGGCATAATCTTTGGTCATCAATAGAAAGTCATTGGTCATGTCAAACTACGAGGTCTCTGAGTGTATGACGTAGGAAAGGCCATCTGTCGATGAGCCCCGCAGGCCGCACTAGATCAGTCCATTAGGGTTCATGGTACCACACTGGCACACACGTCGAAAGGTCTTTAAGATAGAGAAAATCATTCCCTAGTGGGTAAAAATCATTAAAACAAAGTATGACAATCACTTATTCAAACATCACAATCATATCAGTGCCTTTAGATGTGTCCTTCTAAAAGGTAACCTCTGTAATTCATGCCTTAGGATGTGTCCTTCCTAGGCATTGTCACTGTCATTCGACATTTTGAGGGATCCTCCTGACATCTAAGGATCACTCCTCTTCACATCGGTATTCTTTAGATGTGTCCTTCTGAAGAACCAACTCCATCATTTATGCCTTAGGATGTGTCCTTCCTAGGCATCGTCATTATCACTGTCACATGGCATTTTGAGGGATCCCCCTTGACATTTAGGGATCAATCCTCTTGACATCAACATTATTCAAGATGTATCCTTCCCGAATTCGACAATTCTCGACATTTGTCATCTGGGCATCATCAAAGCTTTGACACTCTGGCATCTCATTATTATCACATCAGAACAATAGATATCCAAACGCACTTGAAAAACATTGGACATTTGTCTGTTGGCTTTTAGCATGTTACTAGTTTTTCAGTGAGATCCCACTAACAGGATTTAGAGAAGTAGCAATGTATCATGACAATTGACACACATGACTACTAGTTTTTCAGCGAGGTCCTGATCCTGGGATTTAGAAAAATAACGATGTATCATGATAAGGGCTCTATTTTTATATTTTGACAAGCATGTTGCTAGTTTCTCAAGGATGTCCTAGAAACAAGATTTAGAAAAGCAACAACGTTGTCTTTTTCTGCTTGTGGTTGATTATGGCAAAAAGATTAGGGCAATCACGCTCTTAGTATGAGTCATTATCATCCCTGTCTGTGACTATATATTCTTCAAGTGGATGACCTCGCACACCTTGGTCTATGTCATATCATGGTGTTTGTTGTCCATTTGTGTCATTTTTACCACCCAATGATGATTCAGAGCAATAAATATTAAAGTCCTACTGCAAGTTTTGAAGGATTCTTTCATCTAGTTTGCATCTTCATCATCCATATCTTTTGCACTAACATTCCTTTGTCTCTTCATATTCTAGTCTTCTAGTCCATTTCGAGAGCACACCCATGTTCTTGGAACCTGTCTTTCCTCTCGAGGGGGCATACCATAACCCTCCTCTTCATTCTTCCTCATCTTATTTTGCACTGGGGCATATTTTTGGACTTATTTTCTTTGTCACAATGCGATATTCTACATTATGACAAAGAGGGGAAGAATGTAAACACTAAAAATTGTCCTAGGCTTGCGAATTCTAAATTCTCCATCATTTTCCCCTTTCATTCTTCATAATTAAATAATTTTTAATTATTTAATTATTTTCTAAAGTCATAATTATTCTATTAATTAAATAATTTTAATTATTTAATTATTTTATTTTCTATCTTTATTCCTCCTGATTAATTAAATAAATTTTATTTATTTAATTACATCACTAATTAAGTCTTCTTTCTAAAATTAAGTAAATTCTTATTTATTTAATTTTGTCCACTTTCCACTATAATAAAATAATTATTTTAATTATTTAATTATTCATTAGCCTCTTCTCTCATTAAATTAAATAAATTTTATTGATTTAATTTGGTCCACTCTCTTGAATTTTGAATTAAATCATTATTTAATTCAAAATGATTCCTTTTGTCACATTCCTCTATAATTAAATAATATCTTTATTATTTAATTATTTATTTGCCACCTAAATTAAATAATTTTTAGTATTTAATTTATCCTATCACCTCTTTGTCCATGCCAATTTTATCTTCCACATCAAATATTATCTCTTGACATCTCATTTAATTTCATCCTTTGATTGAATTATCTCATAATTCAATCTCAACCCTTCATTTCTTGTCATTGCCCTAATTTTGACCTAACCCTAGTCCATACTACAACATTCAATCTTGGCCATTGATTAAGACATCTTATTGGCATTCAATCTCATCCATCCGTTCAAAATGGCATTTTCTATAAAATGCCATTTTCCTCTCATTTTTAGACATAAGGAGGCATTGGATTTTAGACATTAGACATCGCAGCATTTGTCATCTTACTTCATTTAGTCTTGGTAGGCTTTTTACTCATATTGTCTTAGGCATTTAGGCATTGATCAAATCCTTCAAAGCTTGCTATAGGACTTAGACTTTTATTTCAGATTGCTCGCATGATGAATCTGAGGGCAACACATCAACCAGCAAGCTAGAAAGTGTTACAAAAGTGAATCATGGAGGTCTCGGCGGTTTTCTGGTATAATCATTCTTTTGTTTACTTCCATTGTATTTTGTAATTGCTTTGGGTTTATTGTCTTCATTGATTTGCTAACATTGAATCTAATCCTAAAACAAACCCTTAGTCAAAAAGACCTTCACCAACTGACTCTAGAAGGATGAGTAGAGTTTGTAAAAGAAATATTCAAAAAATTTCCTGCTAATCATAATGATTTCCATACAAATGTAAAAATTCCCGAAGAGAGCAAGAAAACCCAAAGCAAGAGCAAGGAAGAAAACAACCTACTCTAAACCAAGAAAACCTACTCTACCCAAAGCAAAAGAAAAACAAAATAGAAGAAAACCTAATCTAACTATGTATAGGGGAAGAGTTGTAAAATAACTCAAGATTGAAAATAATGCTTCAAATACTACCCATTGATAGGCAGTGGGATGTCCTCTCCAGTGAGAATTTTCAAATGAAAAGCATTATCTCCCAATATCTCTGAAATCTAGCAAGGACCAAGCCAAAGTTTTTCAAATTTTTTGTTCTCGCCTTTGCGGTCATGTGCTTTATCCCAATAAAGAACCAAGTCAGAGATTCTAAAGGCTTTCACCTTGGCCCTTTTATCAAAGAATCTCTTGACTACACCCTAGTGTTTGGCAAAGTTTTCTAAAGCTTCATGTCTTCTCTTCAAGGTGTAACAGTTCAGCCAGGTGAGCTTCACATTTGTCCCCTTCAACATAGTATTAATTAATGAACTGCAAAGTGGGGATTTTCAATTGAATAGGAAATATAGGTTCCAGACCATACACAAGGTGGTAAGGAGAGGTCCCCAGGAAGGTCTTATGTCTTATCTAGTCTTCCCAAAGAGAAAATCTAAGTTGAGTGGGCCAATCCTTGGGATTATTTTCTAGGATCTTATGAATGTTATGAAATAACATGCACAATAGAAGAATATGATATGAAATATGTTGCAAATACTTGATAATAACTAAGAATAACAAGCCACTTTGAGGCAGAAAACCTCCAAATATCTCTAATGAGAACACACTTCACAACTTGATGATGAAATAAGACTCACAATCTCCTATATATAACTATTTATGCCTAGGATATCATCTAGCCCGACTTAGACACACCTATATAAGTCTTAGGCTAACCTAAACAACTAAATAACAATATACTAATGATAATATGACTTAATAGAGAGTTAAGATAGCCACAAGCTGACTATTCATAACCCAATGTACACTAATATTAAGGGTGTAGCATGCCCCCTTCTTCAAAGAAGCATTGTCCTCAATGCTAATCAAGTTTGGATTCTTTTGAATGAACTCCTTGTCCTCCCATGTGGCATCTTCAACTAGTAAATTCTTCCATTGGATGAGATACTCAGTGAGAGTTCTATTCCTCAGCTTCTTTGTGTGTGTTTGATGAATGCACTCTGGTTCCAAAAATATTCTTCCCTCTTCATCAAGCTTTGGTAGTGTTGTTTGAGTGGGAATATTATGCCTAATTACCTTCTTCAAATAAGAAACATGAAAAATTGGATGTATCTTTGTTTTTGGTGGAAACTCTAGCTTGTAGGCAACACTACTAATATTTTTCATGATTTGGTATGGGCCATAATACCTTGGAGACAACTTATTATTCTCTTTTTGATGCTTTAGTGAGATTTTCTTATAAGGCTGCAATCTCAAGAAGACCCAATCCCCAACTTCAAAACTTCTTTCACTACGATGGTGGTCTGCCTATTTTTTCATTCAATTTTGTGACATGGATAAATTCTCCTTGAGTCCTGAAAGTACTTGTTGTTGATGAAGCAAGTGGTCTTCTACTACCTGAACTCTTGGTGACACCTTTATTGATGATGTGATGGAAGGAGGATGATATCCATAAAGTACCAAAATGGAGACATTTTTGATGAGCTATGAAAAGAAGTGTTATCCCACTAGTCTGCAAGTGTTAGCCAATCTACCCATTAAGATTGTTTCTCGAAGTAAAATTGGGTACTCATGTTTGGGTACTGAATGAATGGAATAGGAAACTTATCTTTAATGGTGTACATGTTGAGCACTCTATAATCTGGACCCATGTGCCAAGTATCATCCTTCTTACATACCATCACCACATGTGAGGAGTAAGCACTTTGGATATGCCTAATAATTCTTGCCTCTAGCATCTCCTCAACAATTTTTTGTATCTCACTTTTTGTATGTTTGGATATGTATAAGGCCTGATGTTCAATGGTTGGCTCCCTAGAACTAATTGTATGGAATGATCATGATCCCTCTTAGGAGGAAGTACTTTATGCATATCTCCAAGAACAACTGAGTGATGATCAATTATAGCTTGCAAATTTGGATGAGTAGGAGCATTAGATTGAGAGACTTCTAATGAACATATCTGGGCCACAAATCCATCCACTCCTTTCTTAAGAAACTTTTGCATTTGATGGGAGCTTTCTATTTGTGGGAATTTTTCCTTCAACCCCCTTATCTTTACTACCCTTACTTCTAATTGAAATCTCATGAGTAGTTCTTGGAAATTGATCTCAATCGTTCCCAATGTATTAAGCCATTTTACTCCAAAAACAATATCTGCTGCACCCATGGATATCACATACATTGCGGTATCAAGTTGGTAATCTCCCATGGATAATTTAATGCTATGAAAATTCCCTAAACAAATAACTATACCACCATTTGCAATCAAAACCTAAAACTCTGGAGTTGGATATATAAAACAATTTAGATGAGTAGCTAGCTTTTTGTTGATGAAATTATGACTACTACCTGAGTCGATCAACATTGTTACCTCTTGTTTCTTTAAGAACCCCACCACCTTGAGAATTTGTGGAGCACTGAAACCTGAGAATGCATGACAAGAAATTATTTGTTGAGAATCATGTGATTCCTCATTTGACTCCCTTTCATCCTCTAGTATGGGTTCCTCCTCTTCTTCCTCGCAGGGACCTTCACTATACAACAATTTCTTTTCACTGCATTTATGTCCTCAACTATATTTGCTATCATAATTGAAACACAACCATTTTTCTCTTTACTCATTTTTTTGTGGATTCAACCTAGTAGGTTGTGTTAAATATCTTTTCTCTCTCATCACATTAGCCCCTTGCTTCTTAGGAATCAAATACTTCTTCTCTACCCTGTGTGCTAAGATATAAGACTCATTTATGGAGCTAGGGCTAAACGTGTGTACCTCATGTTGAATGTGATCCTTGAGACCCCCCAAGAATAAATCATTCAAGTTTTCCTTCGTAATTTTATCCACTCTTAAGGATAGATTTTGGAATTGTTGAATATAATCCTTAACTGATCCTGTTTGTTGAAGTTTAGCTAGCTGGCTGAAGAAGTTGTCTATCACGCTATTGCTATATTGTGCTTGGAGTTCCTCCATAAAAATTGACCATGAGATGGTGAGCCCATTTTTCCTTCGATGAGTGCAAATGCAATGATACCAAATGAATTGATCTAGTTTTAGATATAGGGAAGCCATCATGACCTTTTGTCCATTTGGGATTTGGTGTACTTCAAAAACATTCTCTATTTGGTTTATCCATGTTAGAGGTTCCTTTCCATTGAACTTGAGCATATCCACCTTTGGAAATAAATTCCTTGATCCCATCTAGGAGTACTAAAGCTTGTGTCAATGGTAGTTGACCTAGAATTTTCACCTTGGTCACTTGGTAACTCCTTTCTTGGTTCAACCATGTAGGTCCTTAACATGTTTTGTATGTTCGATATATCTCCTCTTTGGTCACACATATCCATCCTTATTGAGGAAATTTCTTCCTTGACCTTATTGATTTCCTCATAAGGAGTAATATCCTCTATTGTTACCCCATCCTTATCAGGAGTCTTCCCCAGAGTGACAACATTCTTTTTCCCCCTTGTTGCAGGCCCCGTCATGATGGGAACCACTAATTTTGAAATAAATCACACAAATGAAACTTAAATTCTTTGAAATTTTTATTGTAACTTACTAGGGCCAAAATAACTCTCACCTAGAAAAATCTCCAAGAAATAAGTAGCTTTGTAGCGTGGAGAGTAATAATTGTGAAAATTTTAATTTTTAATAACTTTCTTATTTCTCCTCCAATTCCTCAGAATTTTTTATTATAATCTCCTGTATTATTTCTTCAAAAACCCAATAAAAATCATACTCCAATTCAACAAGATGTGTGATATATGCAGATTCCAAAAAAATTGTGTAGAAACCCTAATTCTGCAATAATTTGCCTACTTCTGCTCCAATTATTCTAAAATATAGACTATATCTTCTTTAATATGTTCTTCAAAAACCCTTTAAAAATAAAAATAAAATTGCCAAAATCTGAAAGATATGCTCTTCCCAAAATCACCTCCAAAATTGAGAAAAACATTGCCTCTGCGGTGCCAAGATCATGCTCTGATACCACTTGTTATGAAATAACTTATGCAATAGAAGAATATGATATGAAGTATACTACAAATACTTGATAATAAATAAGAATAACAAGCCACTTTGAGGGGGAAAACCTCCAAATATCTCTAATGAGAACACAATTCACAACTTGATGAAATAAGACTCACAACCTCCTATATATACCTATTTATGCCTAGGATATCACCTCAGATGACTTAGAAACACCTATATAAGTCTTAGGCTGACCTAAACAACTAAATAAAAATATACTAATGATACTATAACTTAATAGAGAGTTAAGATAGCTATAAGCCGACTATTCATAACTCGATGTACACTAATATTAAGGGCATAGCAATGGATGATTGTTAAAAGATTCTTATTGGAGGACTCATCCAAACCATTTCCTTGAGGGTAATAATTTTATGTGAACTTGATAATGATTCCATGATCAAAGGACCAATTGGATAATTTCAATGATGCAAATGTAGGACCATTATCACAAACTAAAGCCAATGGACAACCAAAGCGATTGATGATATTTGATTCTAGAAAATTGATTACCACTTCAAAAGTGCATTGTTTGCAAGCAAGAGACTTAGTCCATCTTGTAAAATAATCAATGAAATTAATAATATACTTGTTTCCTTTAGAAGAAGGTGGATTGATTGGACCTATGAAATCCAATCCCCACTGCGCAAATGGTTTTACCTCTATAACTGGTTGGAGTGGAAGAGCTACATACTTCTCTTTGCTTGTTGCAGTCTGACACACGTGATAGGTTCTGACGTGGTTATGTGCATCTTTGAAAACATGAGCCAATAATAACCAGCCCTCAAAATCTAACTCACTGTAGAGGGTGAAAATCCATGACCTATACCATATCTATCATGAAATTATGCCATTACTTTCTCAGCTGCTACTTTTCCTAAGCACCTTAAGTAAACTCCCTCATGATTTTTCTTATATAAGACAACTCCCTTCATAAAATTTTCACTCTTCAAACACAAATCTCTCCTTTGTACTGAATTAACATGTTAATGACCTTGTTGGTTTAAAAGATAGTAGATAATATCATCATACCAATCCCCTAGGGACACATCTTGGAGGTGGTAACCTATAAGATCAAGACCCATTCTAGCCATTGTCTTGGTTAGCCCTTGTCCTCTCACCAACTTCATAGGTTGAATCTCAATATCATATTCTTGTAACATGGTTACCCACTTAGCTCTATGTTCTCCAAATTCATTTTTCATTAATAACAGTTTCACTACAGGATTTGGAACTATTGGATAGACCTTGTTCCTTAAAATATAATGTCTGAATTTTTTCATAGCTCTAACCAAGGCATATGCTTGTTTTTCCACACTTGGGTACCTTAATTCTACATCCTTTAAAGGAGAACTCATAAATGCTATGGGGTGTTCATTCACTTGATTAGACTTTTAGGTTAACATACCAACATAGGAGTGGTCGAAGGCAAATGAGTATATGTAAAAAGGTTTGGCATAATTAGGACTTACCAAAACTAGAGCTTCAGCAATGGCTCTCTTAATTTCTACAAATTCTTCCTTTTCTTATGCACTCCATTCGAATTTTGCTTCCTACTTCAAGATTGCATTCAATGGCTTGACTATTTCTACAAATCTAGTGATGAATTTTCTTATGAAGTTGATTTTTCCAAAGAATGATTTCATTTCTTTCTTACTAGCAGGTGGTTGAATCTTGAGTATGGCTTCCACTCATTCAAGATCAATAGCAATACCTCTTTTTGAGATAACATTTCCCAATAGTTTTCTTTCAATAACCCCAAATATGCACTTCTTTTGGTTGAGTGAAATGCCAAATTCTCCGCACCTTTGAAATACCTTGCATAAATCTGCTATGTGATCACCTCGCCTTTTGGAAAATACTATCAGATCATCCATGTAAATAATTATGCACTTACCAATGATGTCTTTAAAGGTGATATCCATGGCTCTCTAGAATGTGGCTTTGGAATTAATCAGGCTGAAGGGAATTCTCTAGTAAGCAAAAGTACTCCATTTTGTAGTAAAGGAATTTTTATTCCTATCCTCATACTACACCATATCCTGGTTATACCAAGAGTACCCATCTAGAAAAGACATCATTTGAGATCCATTGACAATCTAAAGTACCTCATCTAGTGAGGGAACTAGATAATTATATTTTTCTAACGGCCAGTTGAGGTTCCTAAAATCAATGCATAGTCTGATCTCTCCATTTTTCTTTCTCACTAGAACCAAGTTTGCAACACAGGTTGAATGTCTTACCAAAAATATGATTCATGTTGAAAGTAACTTCTATACCTCATTTTGAATGATGGGCTCTAAAAAGGAATTGATTGGTCTTTACCTCTACGTGAAAGGTCTTTCTCATGGCTTAAGATGAATGGTGTGTGTAATAATTGAAGTTTCATAAATCCAATCTATCACATCTTGATGTGTATGCAAGGGCATCAACAATTCCTTGTCTCTCTTTTGGAGTACATACCTTTCCAATGAAGACATTCTTGACATCTTTTGGAGTTCCCATGTTGTATGTGTCACATTGATTGCTGATGGATTTCTTCTTAGTTTCTTGTTCTTGATCTTTTATTCTGTCAAGATCAAAAATCCTCTCCAACTGTACCATTCCTCTTTGAATAGTATTAGTCTTCAAATTAGTGACCCCTTCTAGGTCCATTTCTGCTTCCTGAGTTTCAGCTTCATCAAAGATCTAAGAGGTGAATACATGAGAGTTTGTGATGAAGTCTAAGATATGCTTATCATCTTCAAACACTTGGAATTTGGTCACATTGTCAAGTACTGAAGGTACTAGAGTTAGTTCCACAGTGAATTTCTTCAACCAGAGAGGGATAATGGCTGCAAAGTTCCAGTTGCATGAGCCAGGGAGTCTGCATTTTGGTTTTTGCTCCATGGTATCAACTGAATATTGAAGGCATCAAACCCTTCAATGAGATCCCATACTCTATGCCTATAATTGGTCATCCTTCTATCATGACATGAGTATTTCCTCCTAACTTGCTTAACCGCTAGCTTAGAGTCTCCAAATACTTGTAGAATCTTAACCTTCTTCCTTAATTCCATAAGCAGTCCATGAATCAAAGCTTCATATTTAGCTACATTATTGGTACAGTGAAATTGGAGTCTGTGAGCAGCAAAATGAGTCTTACCTTTTGGACTAATCAACTCAAATCCTACTCCAACACCTTTCTTTGATTTAGATCCATCAAATCTTAATGTCCAACAACTGGAAACTCCAAATCTCTTAGTTGTATCTCTTGCATTATTACTGTTGGAATATTCTCTAGAAGGCAACACCTTCTTTCCTTTGGGTTCATCTTGAGTATTTTGTATATCAATCCTGACTACTATAGTGGGATTAATGCATCTCTATATCTTCTCCACTTCTATTTGGCACAAGCAACATTCCAATTCTAAGTGAGAAGCATTGTGAACTCTACACCAACTAGGAAAAAGTAGCTCTTCAAAATTCATGTCTCTGCCCAAATTAATTTGATCTTCTACACACTTTTGGATGAATTATTGAAAGTTATCTAGCAAGCTGAGTCAATTGTCTTCAAGATCTTCATCTTCTTCAACTAGTTCTACCAAGGCACCAGTGTTGCTATATTTTGCTATGAAATCAATGGGTGTGGTGTGAAACATAAGAATTTCTTCTATATATGCTTCATCTTCAAAGGCTTCCAACACATAATTTCCCATGCCCACTTCTAATACCAATATTTCATTTGAGGTATTCTGATATTCTGTGATGACATATTTCATTTGAGGTATTCTGATATTCTGTGATGACATATTTCATTCGGGGTTCCCTCTCAATCCTTATTTGATTAGGCACTCCTTTCCAAGGAAGCCACATATGTGATTGATTAGTTGATACATATCCATTCAAGGCCTTGGTGAAATCTCTCCCTAGAATCAGGCCATAGGAGTCAGGAATTTCTGCTACTTGAATGTTAATAACCTGATGGACTCTATGATCTAAACCAATCTGCATAGGAATCATGTTTATCTCCCCTACTACATTTACTTCTGTTATGTCCAGCTAGGTGACCTTCTTCTACAAGGTGGCAGGGGTAATTCCTAGTGCTCTATAGATAGAAAATGGCATTACATTGGTGGAAGCACTTGAATCTATAAGGAAATTATGTAGATTCTTCCCAAAGATGTGAACAAAAATCAGAAAGGGAGGTGTTTTAGTTCTTCCTTGGAA
>VDFB02020277.1:0-10252 GCA_007258455.2 Sequoia sempervirens
GGATCCTACAACATGGGAATTTTATGCCTTTCCTATAAAGGCTTCATGGAAATTATCCCAATGCTTCAGTAGAGCTTGTTTCATATTGGCACAATTGTAAACTCTAGATTAAGGGAATGGTTGTTGACATCAATGATGAACTTATAGCTACTGTGACTAGGCTGCCTATAGTTGACCACTAGTTTTTCAAAAATAAGAAGAGCAATGAGGAGGCTATGGATCAATTCTTTAAAGATGATGAGCAGAAATAACTCACGAAGATGGAGGCTTGGGGCTATGAATTGAAGTCTCTCAAGAATATTTGGGGAGAAATAGTGGAAATTATCATGTGGTATATGAATCTAGAAGGCAGGTTCGCTGCGATCCTTGGACATCATTTTACTGTTTTAAATAACACAACTTGTTAGCCTTACAAAACCAATCATATTGCATACACAACTAGTATAACACAATTTACTAGTGAGTGGGTCTATGTAGCTCATAACTAATCTAGCATAATGCATCTTGTTGATCCTTATGAAAGCACCATCATGTATAACATTATATTTGATGGATACAATTTTTTATTTGGGACAAACTTTCAAACTAAGGTCTCTTTACCTTACTCAAATTATTTTTAGTGTACTATCCTTTTGTTTATGTTTTCTTTTTAATGTGTTTTTTATATGTCTACCTTGTGTCTTAAACATGTGTTTGCTTTGTGTATTGTCATGAGTTTTATTTTTTTCTTCATTATGTTTTCGTTGTGTCATCATTATGTTTGCTTCATGTTTATGTAATGTATGATTTGTGTTTTTCATGTTGCATTGAACCTTATGTGTCTGTTCCTTTGTCTTTTACATTTTTATTCTCATAAGATCTTGAGCTTCAAGGATAATGTATCCCCTAGCTTTGATGTTATCCTACCTATCCAATGTTTGACAAAAGATCCATTCTTGTCTTATCCTTACTTTAGTGTGAGCATGAGAGAAGTTAATAATCTCACTAAAGTGGTGGCTAAATGCAACATCATAAATTCTCACTCTTGACAATTTTACACTAGGTTTAGCTCCCCCAATGTGATTGGACCGAATTCTGCTCTTAAATTACTTATTTTGTGGTTGTTTTTAGGAAATCAAAATAAAATTAAACAACAATAAAAACCCCAAAATAGGTCTAGAGTAGAGTGGCACCAACCTTGTCTAGCCTATTTTGACCCAATTTAAAAATATGTTATTGGTCAGTATTTTTACATTTTACACCTTTGAGTTCATTTGTTGGATTTGATAATCAATTTTGTGGGAAATGAGTAAATGCATATATCGCATAAGTCTTTTTCTCTTTACCATTTAAAATCCCACCAAATTTTATAGAGAAATTAAGAATCCTAAAAGGTATTCAAGAGTAAAATGAATAGAATTTACAAAACTTATCATCATTCAAGATTCATGTTTGTAATACATCAAGTTTATATGTGATTTTATTCATGTTTCATGTTCATTTATTTTGTGAGTACTAACACTTGCAAGACCTTCAATCAAGCAAAAAATTTCCTTGTATGAGATGAGTACAAAGACTTAAATGCATCATGGAAAGTGAATCTAGGTGGTAAGTTAAGACACTTGTCATTTATCACTTGTTTTATCCATTTTTCTTCTACCCGATCAAGTGTAAGCACTCTTTACATCATAACATTTATGGAGGTGAAAACACAAAAAACAAGGTTTGACATAGGCAAGCCCCTATGTGGCTCAACCCTTTCTCCCCTCTCTTGATTGTACATGAAAAATTTGAAATGGATTTTTGAAAATATTAAAGACCTATTTGCAAGATCAAGCATTGAAGCCTCATACTTCAACAAATTAGGAAAAGTGGAATTACTCAACAATAAATGAAGTTATAAAAGCTAAAGTCTCTAGGAAGGAAGAACCTAGAGATTGCAACCTTCTAATATTTTTTATTGATTCCTAAGATCAAAATTATCTAGACTACATTGGTACCACCCATGTCAAAGAAATTTGAACCTTAATTTACATGCCAAGTTCCTCTATCTCTGCACTCTAATGTTTTATTGTCCATTTTCTGTGTTTTATTTGTGCAATTATCTATATTTATACTATCTTATAATAGCTTCATAGATGACCTAGATTTAAATTTGCGTGGTCAAATTAATATCATTCTCCTAAAGAAAGAACAAAAACCCTAATCCACAATTCTAGCTCTTACAATGAGGGTAGTATCCAAGTGGGTGTATGTGATCAATTTTGGTTCTCCATAATGTAATGTAGTGAAAAGTTTGGTTTAGACTATACATCCCTTTTCTCCACATCACAATTATTTACCATCCTTTGGAGTGTCTAATTACTCTTGAAGGTCTCAATACTTGTAATATTTGAGATCTCTCATTGTTGATTATGGGGTTTGTGTTTCATCCTTCTTTGATCATCTTGAAAAGGGGAAACTATTAAAAATAGAGAGATGTCATCATAGAATTTTTTTTGTTGGATTCAGATGTGGCCACATTTTTTTGGTATTGTTCCCCCTCCAAGCACTAATAGTAAGAAATTTTCTTGGAATTCTAAAATGGATCATGTCTTAGGAGTTATTTCTATGCATGTTGACGATAACATTTTAAATTCTATTATTCATTCTAAGTGTCCTACTCTCTAAACTAAAATATAGGAGATATATGGTGATCTTGAAACTCAACCATTACAAGGTGATCCTATTTCATACTGTCTTGTGCCTTTTAATATTCCACACAAGATACCTTATGACTATGATACTATTCAAGGGACTGATTAGTTGGATTCATTTGAATCTTCAAAAGATGAAGATGATGTTTCTTCAAATTCTACTTCTTCTCCTTCAAAGATAGTTGTTTCCCATTTACCTTCATTTCTTCCTTGTGTAGAGTCATTGGTTGAGGCTCCCATCATTCTTGATCAATAGGATGATTTTGGTTCTTCAAATTTGATGTTGTGGGATGATTTCTTATCAAGTTTTTTAGACTTGTTTTTGGAATATCATATTTCAGATTTGGGAGACACATTTAAGGGGTTATCTCTCATCTTTGATGATAGTAATTGCACTAATATTTTCAAATGATCTCTCTTTGGAAATTGTTCAACGTTATTTTTTGCAAAGTCTTGGTTTGTCACTTTCTTATTTGATTGGGAATGTACTTAGTTTGATTGCTGCATCTTTTTCTCGAGTGGACAAGAAGACACATGAGCATGTGAAACCACAATAGTGGTTTATAATTTTTGGCTAAACTAGACACTAAAATAATTTTTTTGACTAAATCTTCACTTTCGGGCACCTATAACGGCTAAACCGTCAGGAATTTGAAGATGATGAAAACTAGAGTTTCGTGATTTTTTTTTTGGTGGATTCTAAATATATTTTTGAAAATTTTTGGAATCATATTGCACTTATTTTTCCATCTCCCTCAAAAAACTAAGTTTTTTTAGAAAACAACATTTTAAAAGTGACTATCATCGTGATAACACATAACCCTTTTTCCATGAAGGATAAAATTCTAATTCTTTTGAATTTAGATTTGTAACTCTGATATCTAGTGCTTCCACTTGGTTAGATAGTTTTTTATTGAATATTTCTTCTTTAATCAAGTTTCAAAGTCAAATCAATTACAATTCAGACATAATGTGACCGAATAATGCATAACTTTTACTGTATGTATCAAAAATTCAATTCTTATTTTTTTTATTATTGGATCAAGAACTTCAATATTGGTGCATATTTTAAGCAAAAAATACACCTCTATTTTTCTTACATGTGTAGAACAAAGAGTTTGATTTTCGATTGCAAAAGTGACCTCTTTCTAAGATTCTAGGACCAATGACGCAGATGAAGGATGAAAGGTGAATGATATGGGTGATGAACGTTTGGGAACTTTGGATCAATGCTAGACTTAGGACTTGATTTTGATTGTTTGATTTGGATGATGAAATTGTAAACCCTAAGATGCTAGATGTGATCTTAGGATGAACTTGATCAAAGGATTGCTAATTCAATTAAATGGATGTGAAAGGATGCATTTCCACACAACTAACTAAACAAGGTGATTTTGATTTTGATGATTTACGCAATTCTAGAATGATGTTTCCAAAGCTCTAAAGTTGTTTGTGGGATGGATTTTGATAGATGTTTGGAATTTTGATGAAGTGTTTGATTTGATCATAAATGAACTGAGGAAGGAATTGTTTACAAGACCAAGATATTGAAGATATTTTTCTCTAAGAGTAGTTCAAACCAAAAGACCAATGTTTGCATGAAACTGCATGACCAAGATGCCAAGCACAAATGTGGGGTCCAATTGATTTAATCTTTGCTTAATGGATTCTTTTTACCTTAAACACACTCTTGATTAGATTTTGAATCTAGATGTCTAATGTCTCAACTTCCCCCTTATCCCACAAAGTGTATTATGCAGAAACCAAGGAAATCTCGGAGGTAAGAGCTACTCATTGTTTACTTAAGTAGACAAATCAAGATGTAATCCAATGTTTAGAAACCTCTAAGGATGTGAATCCCAAGGGAAAGCAATAACATATGGATTGAGTCAATTGTATTTGTCTTGAAAATGGTTTGAAGTTTGGATGATGATGTTAAGTGTTGGTTTTCCAAGCATTTCGACAAAGCACCGGGTGGTTTTCAAATTGACTCACAAGCAATATAACACCCTAGCTCAATTGGTACGCTTCTCTGGTGGGCTTGCCTCATGCCCTTCATAGTAGAAGAGATGATTTTACATGCAACCAAGGACAAAATATAAAGGTATGTTAAGAATGAAGTCTTATCCTCTATATTTCAACCAAGATTAGACATGGCAAGTAACTTCTTGGAATCTAAGTTCCAATGCACCACTTTGATAAACTTGTTGGATGGACTAGTTGGCTACTACAAAAAAGGTTCTTAATGACGGGACATCAGGGACATGGCACCTTGCGAGGGTCCAACAAGCCACTAAAGGATTTAATCAATCCTAATAGGGGCTCTTATACTTTTATGGTAGTACCCCATTTTGAAAGACACTGCATATAAGGGGCCTACATACCATGAAGACTTGACAGCTTTAGTCTTATCCATTTATATACCAGCCCGAATGAAAAACCGGTTGGAGTCGCCTTTGAGTTCTCCTTTTGGATGTGTCTCTTAGGTAGGCCCCTCTAAAGGCAAACAATAGCGAGCAAGCACATCCATAGTTCGATCAACCTTCGTTTAGAAACAAAGGGAGAACACATGTGATATACCTAACTCACACTCGCAAAGTGTTTTGTTCAATTTTAGTTCCCAAATTGAAAATGTGGAGGCAATCTTTTATGCAACTTAATGTCACCAAAAATACTTTTGATTCTCAAGATAGCCGTGAAGCACGAGAGAAGTGCATATGCCTTTTTGGATGAGATTACTTTGAATAAGAGATTACAAAACATAAAAGACACATGTTCATTTTAACCTTTCAAAGCAATGATGAGTTCGTTTTAAGCACCAAAAATCAAATTTCAAGTTTGTTTGTTCAATTTTATCCCAAAAAACATGTCTAGTTAGTTTCTATTGTTCAATTTTAATCCAACTTTGAAAAAAAACAATGATCTAGTTGGCTTAAAATAGAAAATTAAAGCATGAAATGGAAGCCCTTAAGCATTAAAAAATGCTTTGTGAGTTTCAAGTTTGATGCTCAATTCTTCAACTCCAACTTTGCTTTTGTTTTCGGCCAACTCCAACGCTTGATTCCAATGTCGATTTCACCTTTACCTTTTGCTTTTCTTCATTTTCCTTCCTCGCTTTCCTATAAGACAAAAACAAACAATAAAAAAGAAGACAAATCAGATGAGGATCAAGTTTATTTGGTTCATTTATTTTAAACATTAACTTCTAAAAATAAAATGACTAATGATTTTGGATATTTAGATCCAAAGCAATAAAATGCATTTTGAGTGTTTCTCTTGCACCCTAGATCGCACGAAGTGCAAGGGGAGAGGATATGCACTCAAAATGTACCAAAGAAAAAATCACACAATTTAGACACTCGTTCGTTTTAGCCTCAAAGCAACGATGAATTCATTTTAAAACACCAAGATGAAGTGTGAGAGTTGTTTTTGTTCAATTTTTAGAACCCAAATTGAAGCTAGTAAGTGTCTAATGTTCTTTTTAACCCTTTGCAACGAAAAATTGAAGTGTTCATTTTAAGAGCCCAAAAAGAGATGAGTTGATTTAAAACAAAAAATTAAAGCATGAAATGGAAGCATTTAAAAATGCTATGTGAATTTCAAGCTCCAATGCATAATTTTCCTTCAACTCCAATCTCGCTCGTTTCCAATGCTTGATTCAAATGTCAACCTTAACCTTTTTTCCTACAAACATTACAAATAAGATTTATGCATGTATTGTAAAAAATATACACAAGACATATTAATCTTAATATACTAGCATCTTAACAAAAGTAACACATTTATTGCTGCTCTAAAAAAATGAATTTGTATTCAAAAATTCTAATGCCTATGTCAAAGAATGCAGCAACATCATTTAATTCCTATATGCATTAACAAGATTCATGCGTTAATAAACTGTATGTGTTAACTAGCCTATTTTTGTGTTAACACACTGTCTACGTTAACACACTACCTGCATTAACCAGTTTTCTGTGTTAAAAAACTATCTGCGTTAACAAGCATATATGTGTTAACAAATATTTTGTGTTAACGAATATCTTGTGTTAATGCAGTGTCGTATGTGTTAATGAACGTCAAATGTGTTAACAAAAACTGGTGTGTTATGGAATTGAAAGCCCTCCTTCTAGCGCCATTTTGTGGATGGTGAAATCTGCAAATTGCTAAAACCTCCAACATAGATTAGCATGGTTAGTTTAAAACAAATCAAATAACAACATCTCTATGAAATAATACATCAATGCTTCCCAAATGCAAACAAATGACAAAAAGTAAGCTAAATAAGCATATGAAAAACATGAAGTATGTTTATCTCATAGTGGATTGGTGCTATTGTGGAAAATAGGCCTTTCCCAATCCTTGATAGATAAGCTAAATGATATAATGCCAATGATGATGATGGAGTAAAGATGGGAAAAATTAGTTCTCAAATGAGGAGAGTGACTTTGCATAGGATTTGTGCATGAAATTGTGGAGGATTTGATTAAGAATGAAGCCTCTATTTGTAGATTCTCAAATGCTAAGAGTGCTCAAGAGGGAGCAATGTGGGACTAAAAACAAGCCAATGAGATGAAGCCACTTGTCAACTTGCCATAGGTTGAGGGATGTGCAAGTTTGGCCAATGCGCCCAAGAGGGAGATTTCAAATTTGAAATTGAGAGTAAATGTTGAGTTTGACTTGTGCAGGGACATGTAAGAGCTTATTAATTGCTTTGTTGGATGTACATGTCCACTTTCTTTTGAATTCAAATTTTAGGAATATTCCTCAAGGATGCCATGTTGATGGAAAATGCTGATTTTAATAAATCAATAAATTCATTTATTTGTGCAAGTGGCATTATCTAGAGGATGTGGCATGCATTAGATTAGATTTAATCAAGATTAATTAGCTAGGATGATGATTAGGGGATTTGACCCATTTGACTTAGATATTTTGATTTATTTAAATCAAAAGGGATGGAAGGTGATTTCAAAATTAATTAAATAAAGGATTGATTTATTTAATCAAGGAGGGTGATGTTAGGATCAATTTGATTTATTTAGTTTAAAATGATGACTTTAGGAGATTGATAAATAAACTTTATTTATTTGTTGAATGGATGAATATGACCTAATTGAGTGCATTATGCCAATTTTGTGTGTCTACCACAACACTTAAGGGGGTTGTTGGTGTAAATAGGTATTTTACCTAACTAGTTCACTAGTAGGTCCTATGTACATGCTAAGTTTACATAGGTCTGATGAATCTTTCTAGAAGTCTTAGGTGTCTTGTGATCTTATCTTATCTTATCATAGCATTTAATACATTGTCCTAGGTCATTTAATAATAGGTTGAGTTATTTGTCACATGTTATAGGATTAAGACATATTTCATAATTTTGTCTAATCCTACTTTTTTCTTTGTCTATAAAACAAGCTAATTTCTTGCATACTCTCTTGTGGAAATTTTTCATTTTTTTAGCTGATCTTGGGTATTGAGCTAACCTTCAGCTCCTACAAAAACATCTAAGAATGTGGTGGAATTGATATTTTTTCTTTAAGTTCTATAGTCTTGACCTTCTCTATAAAGTGATATGTCCTTTCTCTTTGACTCTTAGTAAGGTCAACATGCCATGGGGGTTGAATTCTTCCCCTCAGAGATGCAATTTTAGAATCAACAACACTTTCCAAGCTCATATTCAACTTAAGATTGTGCACTTCATTTGGTTCTTAATCTACTAGGGGTTGTCATTGGGAAGGAGGCTTTCCCCTATTGCCATTGCTCATGATAAATTCTCATCATTGAATTTGATATTTACTATTAGGTCCTCTAAAAGAAAAGAAAAGAAACTAATAAATGTGTTAGTGATTTCATAGTCTCCATCAACTATGGTAAATTTAATAAGAATATGGATGATATGATGAAATTCCTTAAAGAATTTGTAAAAGATGTGGTAATTTCAAAAATGAATTAAGAGACAAAGAACCTAACATGACCAAGATGGTTGATTGCAAAAGGTACAAGTACACTGAGTATGAAATGAAATCTAGCAAAATAACCACAAGACTATAGTATTGAAAATTGTATACTTTTACAGTTTTGCATTTATAATTTAAAACCGTCTAGATTTGAAAATAAATCATAAGATATTATATCTTGATTTCAAAGATTTATTCAATGATCAACAAGCATAAAGTATTACCAACTTGTAGTTTAAAAATTTACCAATTCTTCTAGACTATAGTGCTACAGATGGACATTTGAGATGTGCTAATGTCCACCAAATTTTCAAAATTTAAAAATACACTTTCAACATGGATTATTTATGATGTGTGTTGTGATTCCCAAACAAAATATAACACCTCCTTCCACTTGTTTGAAAAAATAAAAATCTTCCTCTCCCCCAGTTGCTATGATGGATGCTCACTTTTTCAAGATATCTCTCTCTCCCTCATCTACTGAAAAATTTGTCAAAGTTTCCATAGCTACTCCAACAATACAAATAAACAAGCTTCTTGGTTTATGAGATTGCATTACTCACAAAAACTCTAGCTTCCTAATTAGCTATTTATTGCCAAATCAATAGAAGTCTCACTAAGGGAAGCCCAAGTTATTGGTAATACTCTTTGTTCTTTATCTTTACTATTTCTTTTTGGTATAATAAATCTTTGAATTAGAATATATATATTTATCATTATATCAATTCTATCTGAATTGCATGGTGGTTTTCCCCATAGACCATGGTTGAAACCATAAAAAGTATTTTATCTTAGTATCATTTCTTTTAAATTCCTATGTTTGTTGATATTTAAAATCTAATTTTTTATCATATTTATCTCTATTTGTTCATGGAGGTTAGAAGACCAAAAAAAGAGTTTAACTAAGGAAATCCTTTAAACAACACCAAAAAAACTCCCATATTTGCATGTGTGCAAGTTTCAGTACTTCTGACACCTAAAATAAACATTCTAGAGGATCTTGAACTATTTGTGTAAGGAAAACAATGCGATATGAGGACATTTACACTATGCATTTGCATCCAAAGTCGAGAGATCCTATATCCAATGTCAAGTTCCTTCAAAAAGCTATTCATTTTTGCACAAAAATAATAGTATAATTTATGTTATCTTGAGGAAATATGAGGATTTTCTATTTATATTAGTATTTTCTTCAAGCATCAAATTCTTTACATTACATTTTGGTGAGCCTAAATTTTCTAAAGCTGTATTATTTTTCTTTCAATTAGTTATATCATTCTATTCTTCTTTCTTAAATTTGGTGAATGCATGTCATTTGACAATGTTAGATCTCTTTCTCTAAACATTTAATGCATTTGATTATTTATTTTCTAAAGATGATTATGATATGTTATATGAAGAACTTAATTATTTTTCATAATTATATTATTATAAGTAGTTTATCTCTCTAACTTCACCAAAAGAATTTCCTTTAAAATATTCTTTGAACAATTCTCATAAAATTCAGAATGAATATATTAACATGATTGTTGTCTCTAGTGTTCCTAAGAAACTTGAGATACCACTAATCTATGTAAATGGAGAAATAAGCACACCAAAAAAATTATTTATATGGTGACC
>VDFB02020278.1:0-28328 GCA_007258455.2 Sequoia sempervirens
GAGATCAAATCCTTCCTCACAATTTTTTCTTATCTTTGTAATAAAACATAAGCCTTCCTCACGACCTTGATCCTCAACTTTGTAAGTATTCAGCCTTTCAGAGGTCAAATTTTTTTCTTACCCTTTATCACATTCAATGAAAAGACACATGTTCCTCTCGAGGCCTCACATTCCTTTGAATCTTTCCATGTACTTTTCCCCACTTCTTTCTTCCAACAAGTGACATACTCAACACTCTATGTCTGATGGAAGTCCTTTTTCAAGTCTTAATATTTCGACACTCTTCATATCATTGTTTCCATCAAGCAATATGTTGTAGGACCAATGCTTGATGTCTAATAAAGATGGTTTCTTGACCTTGTGAACATTTTAATGTTTAAACTAAGTATTGCTTTGAGCCTAACACTTTAGTCATATTCCTGATTAACATGTTTCAACCTAAATGCCATTAATATTGCAACTATTCTTTCAACTACCATATTTGTTTTTTAGGGCTACATGAGTGATGTATAATGTAGTTTTAAACAATGCAAGTAAGGAAATACAATTCCCATTCTTCCTCATGGTTCAAAGACATCCTTTTTAACAAAAACTGATCCTTAGCAATTTTTTTTTGTGGATTTCATGGGGGATTTATTTCTCATTCGTGTGCTCATTAATGCTAAGGCATGGATTTATGGTGTGTGACCATGTGAAGATGATGCCATCTGACATGGGAACCCGGTACAATCTCTCACACTTGTGGTTGTTTTTGCTAGGGTTTTTGGGTGGTAAAGAGGGATGAATACAAGTTTTTAAGAAATAGAGGAGAGAAAAAGAGGAGGTTAGCATTTATATAGAGAGAAGTAGTTGTAGAGCTAGGAAAATAAAAATATTCATAGGAAACCCTAGGTTTTGATTTCCAATTTTGGGTATAGATATTTTTATGTTGTAATGATTTTGGTTTTCTCCCGAACCTATAATAATATTTGTAAGCTTTGCATATTAATTTATTAAATGTAGAATCAACCTTACTTGAATGTCTCCTTATGTATGGTATGCATTTCTAGATGTATGTTGATTAGTTTTTCAACCAGAAGTTTGCAAAATCCTTGGAAATCCTTTGCATGGTATCTTTTTAATATAATATAAAGGAAATGTGTGGGTATGCTTTAGGATTACTAAGTAGACTCTCTTAATATTTTGTAACTATCTATTATCTTTTTAAATGAATACATAGAGTCTAGCTTTCCTATGCATTTTAAAAGGAAAAGTCTTTTGTGGTGACTTGATTAAGCCATCACCTTGTTTTTAGTTGTTTCTTATTTGATTAAACCTAGAGACTCTATTGTGCACATAAAGGATAATGGAATCGATACTTGTGATTGAATTTTCTACCATCATCCTCAACACACTCCAAATACATCAACTCAATTTTTTTTTAAAGTTTTACTTTATGTGTGTTTTTTTACCGTGTTTGAATGAATACAAAAATAAAAAGGTGTATCATAAACTCATTCTCAAACACTTATATGGTAGGCTATCTATTAATAATGTGCCCATCCTTACCTGTCCAAACTAGCACAAGTATATTATGACAGCAATATTGGGATACAATGTGCAGTGCGTATAGTTTAATGTAAGGTATTATTTAGTGTTTCAATAACCAATTTGGTACTTTAGGGAGAACCTCCCTTGGTCTTGTAGAGCCATAAGTGAAGGAGGTCTTACCCACCTCAACCATTGGTTCTTATCTTCCCAATCTAAAGATAGATTTGTGGTAATTATCCTAGGTTTGACACCACTAACACTTGAAAGATTATCAAACCTTAGGGATTTGGGGCCTATAGCTCTAGTCACCAATAGTAACATCAAAGAGAAGGATATAATGGGATTGTTAATGTCAAGCATCAAATATGACTAGGGGAAAGAATCCCACCATACCCACCATATTTTCTAAGGAAGGAGGCCTAATAACAAAAGGATTAGAATCAAGGTCGATGAAATTTATAGAATATTTAGGAAAGGGGTATGTATATATATATATATATATATATAAATTCTAGTTGGCCTTTGCAATAGACTTTTTTGACTTATTAGTGGGTGATCCCACAAAGCTAGTTTACAATTTTTGGGAGATTCTGATTTTTTCTGAAATCACATAATTTTAGAAAATATAATGATTTAATCCTTAAAAATTTCCATTTAAAGCATTCCAATTGAAAAGGGTTTGATCAAACTACCTTAGATCAAACCCCCTTGGATAGAACCCTGATAGTTTTAAACCATACCTATAACGAAGTCTCCTTTACACCTATCAAAATGCTGATAAAAATCCACTTTTGATTTACGTTTTGGGGGGTCAAATGAATTCATTTAAAATTTATTTTTTGTAAGTATGTAGTCCTTATTATAGGCTTCCCAAAAACTATAATTTTAAATAAATTTAATTTAATTATTGTATTAATTTTTCTATTTTTTGTGAATGTAGGTTTTTCATTGAAAAATCAAGCTCTCTATTTTGCACATGTGGAAAAATAGAAGATTACTATTTTTTTGAAAAATATGAGTGCACCAGATATTCAAGTCCTTGATCCAACAAAAAAAAAATTGAATTTCGATACATAAATTTTTTTTTGCCCGTTATACGGTTTTCCTATGTCTAAATTGTAATTGGTTTGAATTTGAAACTTGATAAAGGAAAAAATATTCAATAAAACACTATCTAACCAATTGGAAGTGCTAGATATCATAGTTACAAATCTAAATTAAAAAAAAATTAGAATTTTATCCTTCATGGAAAAAAAGTTATGCATTATGTGGTGAGCGTCACTCCTTAAAAATGTTGTTTTATGAAAAAAAATAGTTTTCAAAGGAGATGGAAAAAGAAGTGCAATCTGATTCCAAAAATTTTTGAAAAAAATATATTTATAATCTTCAAATAAAATATCAGAAAAATCTAGTTTGCATCATCTTCAAATTCCTCATGGTTTAGCTGCTATAGGTGCCCAAAAGTGAAGATTTAGTTAGAAAAAATCAGTTCAGTGTCTAGTTTGGCCAAAAATTGTAAACCAGTATTGTGGGATCACCCTATAGTACAATCTAGGAGTTGGACGGTCCTTGAATTAATGTGGTATTGTACTAAGTGTTTGAGATGCATACATTATTTGGTATCAAGTTCTATTGATGTAAATCCTTTGGGTCATACGAAGTAGGGGGGTTAATTAGTTGGAAGGGGTTGAATAGGTGGAAGTTGAATTAGATTTATTTTTTAATAGTTTTTGAATTATGTTGTGGAGAGAATTAAAAAGTTTTGTAAACTAAATTTACATTTCTGAGACACTATAGTAGGAACATTAAAGGTTTGATAATTTTTTACAATATTAGCATTTAAAAAAAATACATTTTCTATAATTTTAGAAGAATAAGATAAACCACTAGGACCATCAAAAGGATTCAATGAGGTAGATCCCCCATACTGACTCACCAAATACTAGTAATCATGCAGTGTAGTACAAAGATATGCAAAATAATTATATTTCATTAAGGTATTTTTGTCTCATAGCAAAGGCTATAGATTATTGATGAACACATGTTGGACATCAGAGTTTGATAGCATGTACAAAATTTGGAAGAAGAGATATTGATTAAAAAGATAAAATTAGTTAATTTCTCATTTAATCCTTTCTTATAGAGGATGAGGTTAGTGAATGTGAGTTGTGGTCAATTTTTTCTTAGGAATTATATAAGAACTAATTTATTATTTGTTTGAAAGTGTTTATTGAATTGTTAAGAAGTGAGAAAAACTAGTTCAATGTGGTTTATTTCAATGATCATGGGAAAAGCTTTGCTAGTAGGGAATTTGGAAAGAGAAAATCACTACACAAGGTAATGAAAGTAGAGATATTTTTGAGGCTCCCCTTTGCCATTGCACTTCTCAAGTCTTGTCACCTCAAACCTTGTGGGAAATGGAGTAGCATGAATTTGGAGTGATAAAAGGATATTTTTGTAGTATGGGGGGACAAGGGGTTGAGTGGAAGTGACAACAGTGGAAGCAAGTTGGATTTATGAGTGGCCAAAATTTTTCATGAGCTGGTTTATTACGAGATCTATAGTGTGTGTGAAATTGGTAGAGGTTTGTGGAGTAGAGGATATAAGAGTGCTAGACCCAAGGGGTCGAAAGGTGGCAATTTTTTCTATAGAATTTGGAATTTAAACTAATAGGAGGTGGAATAAAAGTGGGTATGGGTGTAGTAGTTAGCATGTGCACAGTTGAAACTATCATTGGTATAATTATTTGTGTGCCAATGATGTTTGAGTGTGAATCATTTGTGTTTATGAAGATTGAGGTATAGGCCAAGAAATTTCCATGGATAATGTGCACTAGATAATAAAGGAACTCCAATCCCTTAGACCTATTACTTATCATATTTCCTATAGCACTAAGGATAAGAGATGCTTTAGAGAGGGTATTCTTAGTTAAGAAGTTTTGAAATTGATACGAGTGTTGATCTAGAGTATTAAATTGAGAATTGGAGGCTTGGAAGGTAGCCTCATGATTAAACCCCACATCCACACAAGGATAAGTGGTGGAGGGGGAAGTGGGATCTATTGCTATTGGATGAGGGGATGAAGGTACCCAATGGTGAAGTGCTCCTAGGAGAGATTAGGAGTAGTATGAATAGGAGTTGTGAATGAATGTGAGTGAGACATGTTGTATATGTGAATAACTCTTCCAAATACATTACTTGAGTAGAAATATTGGGTTGTAAAACTCATAAAAGGCTTTATAAACATCTAATCTAAAACTCTATAGTAGATAACAAGGAAAAAGTCTTTTAGTTTTTAATTTCTTTTTGTTTTTTAAAAGAAAGGTTTTGTGTAATGCGATGGGTTCACCAAAATATAGACAATGAAAAATAAGTGTTATAAAGGGCTAGCTTCACTCTTCACACTAGGATAAACCAAGATTTTTAGTTTACCTAAATCTAATTTGATTATATTTTTTGTAAATATTTTATTCTAAATAAAAAAGTAAAAATTTCTAACTAAAATTCTTACTAACAATAGATTGGTGAAAATATCTTTCGACATAAAAATAATTATTTTTTATTAATGAAAATATAAAATAAAAATCATAGAAAACATGGGTTCAAATATGGAAGCCTTTCTCTAGGAATCCAGTGCATCACATAGTCATCTTTGTGTCATGATGTCATCCAATTCAAAAATAAAACCAAAAGTACAACTAGGTATGATAATGTTTCCTATACACACATAATTTGAAAATATTTTTTTAAAAAATAAATAAATAATTTTATGATAATGAAAAATGAGAGTAGAAGGAACTATTTTCATACACAAACAAAATAAATTAAGATACAAAAGAAACGCTGAAAAATATATGATTGAATGACATTGGTTCTTCTCCAACAAAAGCTACAAAAAACAAAGATTTTTTTTTTTTTTTGTGGCTATTGAGGGGCTTGCCTTAGTCAAACCCTATTTTGGTATGTTTCTACCTCCATGGATAGTCTTGATTTTTGATATATTTTAACATAAGAAATAAAATTATTGAATTGAGAAATGACAGTGGCCGAGATAAAAATAATCCTAAATACACCATGCTAGAGCACTTAGGATTTTACAAATAAAAATGAAAAATCTAAGCAAAGGAGAAAGAGAACAATATCACAAGAAAAAAACCATTTGGAAGCTTTTAGAAAACTCCCAAGAAGGCTACTATTATTTGCTTAAATTTTACCTCAATCCCATGAAGATTTTAGCTTGAAAACAATGTACAAATCACATGCAAAAGGTTGGTATAGCTATGTAGCTTGATTATTTTTTCTTTGAGGTGATAGATCTTTCTTGAAAAACTACAAAAGTGATAGAATGAGAATGAATAATCCCTTTGCAAGCCAAAAGAGGAAGGTAGAAGTTGGACTAGTTGGATTCATATGTAGAGTTGTTACTTCCTTGACTACTAGTGAGACTAGAAGAAGGTAATGCTCAAACCACCACTAGATTCAATAATTTTAACGAGATGCTAGCACATCACATGGATTTACACACATTGCACTCTTGTTCAAGGAAATTAAAACTCAAAATACCTAGAATATCATTAAAATGCAAGAGATACTAAACCAAAGTGCTAACATTTTATATTTAAGATGCTCTATATTAGGATGTTGAAGTGAGGATGCGATGTAGTGTGAAATTACAAGGGTGTGCAATTTTTGACACTACACCTACTGTATCCCATTTATACTTGGACACTTATACATTATTCCAAGTTTATTATGCATATCATTTGCTCGATGTTTGAACATTTTCTCCCTACAAAGACTTTGTTGTTCCATCAAATTGCCACATCATTCCCAAGGGTGTAGGATTGATCATGTTTCTACAAATCTAACCCCTAAAATTCTAGAATTAAAATTTGGCTAACTTTTTCCCAATTTTCTAGTTGTTATGAGCCAACTAAACACACATTTGAGTTATATATATTGATATATGTATTCAAAGACATTTATTTGTACTCATTTCACACCTTGTTTCATCCTAGATCATTAAAATTTATAAAGCACTCAAGGAGCATTTATTAGAAGAAGACTTTGATTGGTGTACTTATAACAACATTTACTTCAACATTATCATCTAAGCCACTTGCATGATAGCTTGTTGCTTACCAATCCTTTGCATGACTATGAAGTTGGTCCTTTTTAGGGTTTGACCTAGAAGAACATATCCTTAGTGAACTAAAAACCCTCTAAAGGTATCGCTAGATATTGGTTGACTTCTTAATAAATCAAACATAAGCAAATTTGATGACCTAGAGAGTAGAAGCACACAAGTTACAAGATTAGATCCACAACCCACATAACACATTTAACCCATGAAAATAATCCAAACTATTAGACTCGACCTTTTAAAAGTTACAATCTCTATATAGAATTAAACATAAAACATAGACAAAGAAGTTCCAATTCTAATATCAAGATAATCAAATTCCAAAACCACATCAAAATCATCTACCTCTAAACCTAAAATTCAATATACCTAAAATCACCAACCTTTAAACCTAAAACTAAATACATCTTATCTATTACATTTAGTTTCAAATTATCTATACCTAACTTATACTCGTGTCTATACATCTTATTGGATTAGCCTAAATGACAAAGTATTTCCATCCCTTTGATCGGATTTCGTAAAGGCTACTATAATACAAAGGTCTTACAAATCCTATGCTTTGGGTTTCTTTCCTCTATCTACCTCGTACACCCAAAATAATATTGAAGTGTACTTCAACAAGAAAACTTTCTATAAGGCAAATACAAATTTATCTTTTGTTTGAATGAATTTTATATGATCGTGTTTCCATTGGTTGTTTTGAAGAGCCCACCAAACAGATGAATTCCCATCCCACACGAAACGTCTTGTCTCCCTCAATCGAGTTGACGACTTGATTAAACACCGAATAACTATTAGTAAAGCCAGTAAGGGTCGCGTCTTGCCCAACTAAGGCGTAGTCTTATATAAGAACACCTGCAACACAGTATTATTCATGTTATTGCATTGTTCTTTCTAGGCATTTTAGCAACCATGGCATTGTCTGGTATCTCAACTCTTCTTCACAAACTTAACAGCGCAGTAACCGATAGCGCATCCGAACTGAGAGCCAGAATGGACGATAACATCAAGAACCCCACAAGAAAAGCCAAAACCATTGTATTCGACATGGAAAACACAGTTATCAACGCAAGCTTCACTCCCCTCCCACACTACGACTTCACACTGCCACTCCAACAGCACTCCAACGTCACATGCTACGTACAGAAAAGGCCTGCGTTAGACCAACTTCTTCAACAACTAACAGAAAATAATTTCGAAATAGTAATCTTCACTTCAACAACCAAAGAATTCGCAGATCCTATTCTGGACAAAGTAGACATTAATAAAACAATAAGTCTGAGACTCTACAGAGACTCCTGCACTATAGAAGCCCAAGGAGTGCCTGTCAAAGATCTTTCTAAGCTTGGAAGAGATCTAAAGAACGTTGTCATGGTGGACGACGAGCCGGATAGCTATAAACTGCAGCCGGAAAATGCTTTCCCGGTGAAGCCATTTTTCGGCGAGCTTACCGACAGAGATCTTTGCAGGGTCCTAGATTTCTGTAAAATAGCAGCAATGTGTAGCGACGTAAGGGACACCATACGGACATATGGGGCTTTGAGCGGGAGCTGTAATATTAAGGAATTAGCCCCCCATTGCAGTGCGAAGAAAATTATTGTGTTGGAGTTGTTTGATGTTTTAGTAAAGGCAAGCCATGAGCCTCTGCAACATTATGACTTTGTTATTTCATTCATTCGTGACACTGCAACTGGACTGGGAGAAATAGTCCCTTATTATGTCTTGAAAAGGCCCGGCGTGGAAAATTTCTTGGTTGAATTGGCTAAGAATTATAGAATTGTTATTTTCACACATGCCCAGAAAAAGTATGCAGATCTTATCATTGATAAACTTGATTTTGATTTCAATATAGAGAGCCGTTTGTACAGGGATTCTTGTGATCGCCATGGTTTTGATGATGATGTTTTTGTGAAAGATTTAACCAAGATTAACCCTTCTCATAAGATTAGAGATTTGCATTTGAAGGATGTTTTCATGGTTGATGTTAACCCCACCTGTAAATTTCAACCAGAGAATGGCATTTTGGTGAAACCATTTGATGGTGATCTGGATGATAGAGAGTTGTTTGAGCTTGCAGAGTTTTGTAAAAGTGCAGCTGAATGTAATGATGTGAGAGAAGCTATAAGACTTCATACAGATACAGATTCTTCAAGTCAGGGATGTTTGGCTAGTCGTAAGTTGCAGAACTTCGCTAGAACTGCACAGCTGATTTTGCACCACCATCGCCATCCTCATCTTCCTCACTTCGATCACCATGATCGCCAGTGACATATTACAATCATCAGTTTGATTCCATCGATCTCACAGATAGGATTCGTTGTCATCTGGGATTTTACTATTTCATGTTATTAACGATAAGAATAAACTTATGTTTCTTTACAAACAATTTTTCTTCTCAATTTGATGTTCAAAATCACGGCAAGTATTCAAACAAATTGTTTAATGTTTACCAGATCAACTTGAACGGTCTAAATAATGTGAGATCAAAGAGAACTTTTAAACTAATCACGATAAACATTTTCTAACTCGCATATTTATCTTTAAATTTATTAAAATTAATAAAAGATATTTTTTTTTGTTTCAACAAAAACTCACTGATAAAATTATTAAGATGTAGATTGGTATCATAAATTTGAAGGATATAAGTAAGATATAATCTATAAGATTATATATTTTTAGTTGTATTCATTTTTTATTATATATTGGTCATGTATTTTAAAAATTTATATAAACTTATATACTTGATATTTTTATATCATTTTAAATATAGAATTTTATTTTCTAAAAATATTTACTTAAGAAATATTTTATTTACTAAGAGTTATTTCATCTATTTAAGATATAATATATAGAGAAGGTTATATATATAGCACAAAATAATGAGATTGGACACGAAATAATTATTATGTTCTATTATACATTAAAGTGCTTTGAGATGAGTAGCACATACTAATTTTTTTAATGAACTAACACATTGATATAATATTTGCACTAAAAAATATTATTCACTAACCATATGAATAATCAATAGTACACACATTCTAGGACTCCATCGAAGACTATATGGAATGTTGATCAATACATCATGAGACATCATTTATAGTTAACGTTTTGACCTAACTAAGTACCAATTTGATATCGTGATACCATCCTTCAATAGATTCATCTTAAATGGGAGATTATGGATTAAACATTATAAATAAATACCTTCTTTCTTTCATCAAATTTTTAATTGTACATGAAGGATAAGTGAGAAATATTGAAAGGGCCCTCTATAAGCCAATATCTTATGGTAGGAAGCATAACCTCATGAGTCTTGGATAAGTAGTACATAAGGGTTACATAGTATTTTTCTAGAGATAATGTGTACACTATATTAGATATATTTTCAAGTGATAGGTTGATTGGAAAGCTTTTGATCATTGAGAATTGAATGTTACCACTCTAAATCAAGAGTGAAAACATAAACTAAGAATAACCTAAAGAAAATTTTGAATATTCTTATTTATACCAAACATGTCTATGACATTTAAGGTATGGACACCTGTATTTTAGAGGATTGAGTTTATTGTAGGAGAAACAAATGGTGAGAGGATTAATACCAAATGAGGAAGTAATTGGTTCATGTGAAATTTTTTGTTTGGTAAAACAACAGAGAAAACTTTCTAGCACGAGTGTTTTCCAAAGAAAGGGAACCATTAAAAAGGTTGAGAATTTTTTTATCTTCTAAAAGTAAAATAGTCTAAAGTTAAATAATGTTTTAAGATAGAAAAAATATGATATAAAGAAAGTAAAAAGAGAATCAATACAAATACCAAAATTTTATTTTAGTAATACTACATAGAAACTAAAATAAAATAGTAGGTTTTGGTGTATCAAATGCCTATCATTCCTCCACAAACATAATTAAAAATGAAATAAGTTTGGGTAAGAAACTAAGTACCTAATGTGACACCAATGGATCAAGTGTGTATTCCTATCATGGAGGAATATAAGGAAGAGACACATGTAATACAAATCAATAAATGAAGAAGAATCATGAATTTATGAAGAGAAATTTGATGAATTTTGTTGAGATGGTGATAATTTATTAGATGATATTCTAGCAAAAAATATTGAGCTTCCAAATTTTGTTTAATGATTCATGAACACCATGATAGCCTATATACTTATATATTTATAATTTAAATTTTATTTTTAATCTTTTGATACCATATTTATTTAATACCTTGGATTTTTTATTATTCATTAGTTTTTGTGTGCCACATTATTATTTCACCTTTTTTTATTTGATTTTATGCTTACTTTACTCAAATTGTGGGTATTTGTTACTTCACATTTTAATTTCTCCATACATTTTCTCTTTTTTCTTGTTGGTATCTTCCTTAATTTCCCATTCTTTATTTACCCTTTCCTTTTTGTTATTTTTTACACCATAGTTGCTAATTTATTTAATTTATGTTAAGCATCCCTATGTTTTATTTTCCTTTGATAATTTTCACTTCTTTGGTTCCTCATGTTGCCTTATTATCTCTCATGCTTACTATAAATTTATATTCTTATTGGGATGTCTATTTTATGATCATCATGATTTTCCACATAAGTTATTATGCCTATATTTTATCTTTGATACTACATTATTAGCTACCCTTGTATTAGGGGATATATACCTTCCCATTGTCACTTTGAAATTTCAATGCCATGTCCTCACATTAGGGGCATGATACCTCCTCATCTTGAGCTCCTATTGTCAAGGTACATCATATACTTTTCAAATAATTTGCACCTACATTGACTTATTATACTTCTAGAGCTACTACATTGAGTAGGGGCATGTTTTCCTCCGTTTTGATATTTTTTATTCATTTATATTTGGGGTATCACCCCTTTTGAACTATTACCTTGAGACCGCATTCCTAAATCTATGTTACCACTATGAGTGTATTATATTACCTCTACAAGTTTGTTCCCATGCTCTTGGCCATCACATTGGAGGCATATGCCTATATCGTAGGGCCTTATATACTTATATGGGTGTTTTTTTGGCTATTGAGGGCCACATCACAACTTTTATTTACTCATGTTGGGGTAACCTTATATGTTTTTTATTAAAAAAGAAAGGAAAGGTCCCTCAACTTGAGAGTTTAAGACATTAAAAGAATATCAAAGAAACAACAAGAGGGCACACAGACTTGACCAAACAACAAAAGGCATGTAGGCCCAATAAAATAGCAAAACAAAAAATTAGAGACAAGATCGAGACCAAACAAAAAAACAAAGAACCAAATAACAAATCAATCCCCAATCATCCAAGAGGGCTTTAAGGGATATTTATCAGTCCTCCATATCCTTTTTCTCATCAACATTCTTAACATTCACCTTCTCCTCATCATCATCTTTTTCCCTTTTCTTCTTTTGTTTATTGATCTTGAAGTGGTTGGAGATAGTACCCATCATTGATTTGTGCATAATTCCCTATGTAAGAATTATAATCTTAGGTAAGGAATTTTATAGATGAGTAATTCTATCATTACATTTGTTGGAGACAAGCTTATCTAGCTCGAGCACCTTAGCCTACAACTTCTCTATGGTATCCTTGTCTTTGTCATTAGTGTTTTGAGAAAGAATAGAGGGAGGGTGATTCTCCTCCATGTAGTTTGTAGTTTATTGGGGGATAGGAGAGAGAGGGATAGAAAATTCTTACACCTTTGAGAACACGTCCACATTCTAGTCACAACCCATGTCAATCTCAGTATCTTCATCATCTTTAACTTGTTCCTTATTATTATCATTATCTTGCATCTCATCAAACTCATGTTTCGATTCATTATCCTCCAAGTCCTCCTTAGTTTGAGGGAGAAAATATTCTTCCTCTAACTCATCTTCATCATATAAATCCAAAATCTATTTGCCTTTGGTAGTATTAGGGTTCACAAAAGTAAAAGCTATGACATGTCTAGCAAACTTGCAACCTCTAGAACCTTTGGGAACACAAGCAGTAGTCTCCACAACCACATTCTTTGCTCCCTCTCTATTGAAAATATCAATAGCATCACCCCCAAAAGTGTAGTGATGAAAAAAGTATCTCTTTTTCCTCACTTAATTTGGGAATAATTGACATAAAATTAACTTAATAATTCCTTGGTTTAGAGTTGTAATGTGTTGTACACATTCACATTAATCTAGGCCCCTTTTTAACTAAATGTACTTAAATTGTACTTTACTTTAGGTGTTGTAAAGTGTTGTAACACACTTTCACACTTATCTAGGGTTTCATTAATTAATTGAGCCTAATGGGACATTTTAATTCAAATTCAAGCCCTCTTAATTGCATTTTATGAGAGACCTATCTCGATACCTATAAATCAAATTGCATGACATTTAATTTGGAGAAATCAAGGTCCTAGAAAATGGTGCTAGGATGCATTCGCCACTAAGGGTGAATGGGTCCTCTCCAAATAGGACACCCCTTTCTATGCATTTTCAAAATGGGTTTTTGATGTACTTTCAACCCTCTGAGGCATGGTCCTAGGAAGTTGTGCTAGGACCTATTTTAGCTAGGTGGCGAATGGATCCTCCCTTAATAGGACCCACCTTTTTGAATTTAATTTTGGCAGGATTTTAATGATTTTTAATTCTAGATCTAAGGTCGGCTTGAAATATTTGAATTTTGGGGTTAATCTCTAGATTTAGGACAAATATGGGGTTAATTCACATTGTTTCTCCTAACAAGACCTAGCAAGTTTACAAGAGGCCTAAGCATTAAAGTTTTCAAGAATTAGAGAATTACAAGAGCATTTCAAAGGATTTCAAGGAAGATTTATTACAACAATTCAAGATCATTTCATCATGTCAATGGCATAGTGCAATCATACATGTTTTTGAGCTAAGATAGTCGATGTAGCATTGAAGATCTACTTGCAAGCATTTTTTCACATCTTATTTGAGATCAAGATCTACATTCTTCATGGCCACTACATGTTAGTTTGTAGATTTGTACTCCAAGACAACTTCCAAGGTATCAACATTGTATGTTTCATGTTTCATGCTTCAATTTCATTATTTCATTATTTGGTTTAATTACCTAAAAGAGGTTTGACCAAGGAAAAATCCTATTCGCTAACAATCAACATTTTTTTCTCCTCTTGACCGTGTGTTTGTAGATTTACAAGTTGAAGATCAAGTGGAGAAGAAAATTGAAGCAAAATTGTCAAAGTTGTCATTCAAAGTGCAAGAACATGGAAATAAGGCTACATAATTTGTTATAGGATTTCAGGAGCTGACAACCGAGGATCTGAGAGTGCAAACATTGAAGAACAAAACCTAGATATCAGTTTCATAAACCCTAACAGGGACCCATTCGCCACTAAAGGTGAATGAGTCCTTTGTGCCCTGAAAATAAAATTCTTGCAGCAAGGTACACATCACTTTGAGCTCTCAACTTCCCTTTTCATTGCTATAACAGTTAGGGTTAGTTTTTTATTGTTATTTAGGCAATTTGACTCTCATAATTGAATGTTTTATGGTGGGAAGTAGTGG
The DNA here is from genome assembly GCA_007258455.2 of Sequoia sempervirens. Taxonomy (NCBI): domain Eukaryota; kingdom Viridiplantae; phylum Streptophyta; class Pinopsida; order Cupressales; family Cupressaceae; genus Sequoia; species Sequoia sempervirens. The sequence goes on from VDFB02020278.1 coordinate 14,215, forward strand.
TTCATCATTTTGATAAATTCATTTTGATGCAAACTCCCTTTTTCACCTATTAAACAAAAAGGAATGGGGCTTTTGGCCTTTTTTCACAACTTTACCCTATTATTTCTTGTCCACAATGGGGAATACCGCATTTCTTTTCTTGGATGACAAGGTGTCTAACAACTCAAGCTAGAGAGTTGAAATCATAATAGGGCCATTACCTTTTAAACTCAGACTCACCTTGCCAATAGAGAAAGGGCGGGGGTTAATATGAGCAAAGGGGGATCCAAAGGATTTTTCATCGAGAAGCTTAATTTGTATAATGCTCTTGACCTTGGGGTTTGAAGGGGGTGTTATAGAAAGGCATTATTTATAAAGGGCCATGATGAGGCCTTGATGCAAAGGGGGATAGGTTCCCTTGATAATGCAGGCCTCAAGGGAGGTAAACATGAAAAATAAAGATTCATTCTTTTATAGTGATGCGAATGATTAAGAATCAAGAAATGGTAACCATGTACAATTTTATATTGACCTTCAAGAGTGAAATATTTCATGTAATGAATATTTACTAGAGCCCAAGTAGCTAACAAATTCTCCCAACTCTAACCATTTTGGAAGTGGACGACTTTCTCTTTGCCTCTGAAAAAGCAACAATAAACATTTTGTAGTGTCCATTGCTCTTTTTCTCCACCTTGATGCCATCATAGGCTAAACCTGTGGCTTTAGCTATCAATTCATTAGACACCTGAACTGCTCACCACTTATGGTAATAACCACTTGAGACTAGGAGTTAACAAATTTTGAAGCAAGTTTATCATTGTAGCCTTGCATAGTCTAGAAGAAGGGAGTAAATCCACCTCTTTCAAAGATCTCCTAGAGCTTGTCTACTTAAGGGTAGAACAAGATCTAGGTTCATGTGAAGTCTCATGCCACCCATAGTAACATTCACAAACACCCACTTGATCTACATAAGAGTCAAAGGATCCAAGAGATAAACCAAGGAAATAGAGACAACAAAGTATTTGATAGCTTTTTTGGAGTTTCCTATACTCTTGTTGTTGTTTGAATAGAAAGAGAAATAACATAAAACATTATTTCTTCTAACATAATCCTTAGCAAAGATGGTACTTAGGCTATTAGTATTCATATCCTCCATTTTCTTGTCATATAGAATCATACTTTTATCACTGATATGTACAAGAGAGAGATGAACCTCATCACAAATGAGATTCAATGAAATCTGCATGAGCAAGGTGGAAATATCCATACTGATCTTAGGCATGAGTTTCCAAGTGTACTTTAGATTAAAGGCACCATAAATAACGCCTAAATCCATAATATTTTCCTTGCAATCTTTACAACAATTATGAGTTAAGTTATCATCAATCAAAGTGATGTAATCCTTCATGAGAACCTTAGGGTTATATGTTAGTGTGTTAAGTTCTTACTTAGGCATTTAATCATTCAAGTGGTTTTTTCCCATGTTGGGTAGTTTTACACCTGCCACCTATTTTCTTTCCTTTAAAAGGTTGTACGATATGCAATTTACTCATCTCATTTTTATTCTCTTTTATGGTGAAATGGCCCTGTGTTTCCTTTCTCATTTCTGTGAAGGTTTTAGTTGTAGATGGTTTTATTGGGTTATTTTCTCTAACATTAAATAATTATTGTAATCTCTAGCCTTGATGAAGTAGAAAGAACAAGCCACATCATATTCCTTAGGATATAGCTAAGAACAACCATCCCAAACCTTACAAAACATCCACCATACCCAACCATAGGTTGTAGAGAGAAATATTATATTAAGGAATGGGGATAAAGATCAAGTTTATCCCGGGTGAGGATATGCTAGAGAGTTTTTAGGATATTTGAATTCAAATTCAAATAGTTCCATTCTTCCCTTTTCAGGCCCATATTGAAAAATAAGTCTACCACACCATTACCTTCCTTGAAGATGTGGAAAATTTTGAGTTGATGAAACCCACAAAGGTCTGTTTTGTAGTTCTCAATAATTCTTTGTATCTTCCATGAAGGCGTCTTGTCATTTCGAAGGAGATTCACAATTATTTGGAAGTCACCTTCAATCTCCACCTTAATGAACCCAAAGCATAGAAGCCTCGTAACCCCCCACTAGGCCGACATAGCCTCAACAACAATATTGGAGTTGATACCAATGTCCCGAGGATAACCTTCAATAAAGTTCCCTTGATCATCTCTTATTATGCCTCCTACTACCACTTCACTAGGGTTTCCCTTGGAATAACCATCAAAGTTGAGATTAGACCACCCTTTGCTTGGATGGATCCATTTGGTCATCTATCTAGTGAAAATATTTGACCATTTGAGGTTGGTTAGTCTATGTGAGATTCCCCAATTATGTTTCACTCTTAGTTTCATATAATTTCAAATTCTCTTGGAGGTTTTGAAAGTGAGGGAATTTATGTTATCTTGAATGCTATCTTTGATAATCTAGAAAATGGACTTGTTATTTCTAACTAATCCCTAGAAACCTGTTGCAAGTATGAGCTAGTTTGGTGGTGTTGTCATTAATGTCAACACAGTTATGTATTTTGCATATTATACATGTATAGTTAAGATGATTTTGAGATGTTGTGAGTACATGGAGCTATCTTTATGATGTTGTAGTTGTGATGGTTTGATGAGTTTCCAAGTGCTTTTGAGAAAATTAATAAAGAAAAGAAGTCAGAGTGATGAATGTGTTCAGAATGTGCTCCGGAATGTGCTCTGCATTTCTCCTATGTTGATCCTATGCTTGTGTGGATCTGAAGGTTTTCTAATGGTGATCTTATCATGATATATCCTAAGTTCTAGCTTTTGGTTTGATGGTATGTGAAAGTTACGTCACTGGTGTGTGAACTGTTCTGGAAGAGTTGGTCTTCTATGGATTGGGAGAAATTTTTCTGCTCTGTAGTCCTCTATTGTTTTGTTTCAGATCTTGCAGATCTGGGATATGTCTTGTGAAGGTGTTCTCTATGTTCTAACAAAGAAGTTTGAGCTTTGGAGGTTCGAAAGTCATGTTTCATTATTGTTGTGTGTGTTTACATAGTTTAGATGGACTAGTGGAAGGTGTTCAGAGTTTGAAGATTATTTCACTTGTTGCGGATGTATCTAAAGTAATCTGAGATGTGTTCTCATGTAGAATAAAGTGTTTTGTGGCATCCACATGTCATCTTCTTGTTGGGAAGAATGTACATCAATTTTCATTTATGTTTTCATTAGGTTTGGCCGACCTGGTGTTTACACTTCATTCGAAGAATAAAATTTAATTAAGGAAGCGTGTGGTTGATCCAAGACTTTTTCTTTTTGGTCTTGGTTAAGTTTTTTTTTTGGTCCACTCTCATTCCTTTCCATAGCAGGAATTTTGAGTTGCCGACCTAATTTGAATTTATGAAATGAGATTTGTGGCCAACCGTGGAGAAAGGTTTTAAAGTTGAAGATGGTATAAATGCAAGTTGAATTGTGAAGATTTTTATGACAGTGTGATGAAAAATGATGAAGTGAGACACAAATTATAAGAGAAAAAGTGTGTGAAAGTGTGTTGAGGCAGCAATTATTCATTGTGTTGGATTCTTGAAGGTAGTGAGCTGAAGGTTTTTGCAATCTTTTGATCAAGGCTGCAAATGCGTGTTAATTGTTGTGGTGGATATTTTCTTCTCTTTTGAATCTGTAGATAGTGAGCCTCCCTATTGGATAGTGAATCCTTTCTGTAGAGTGTGAGCCTTTGTATTTGGATAGTGAGTCCTCTTTTGGGTAGTGATCCCTTGGTAGTGAGCCTCTGTATTTAGTTTTATAATCTTTATATTGTGAGTTAACCCTCACCGTGGTTTTTCCCTCATTGGGTTTTCCACGTAAACATCTGTTGTTCCTTGTGTTGATTTACTTTTTGTTATTTGTGTTTCATGCTCTTACTTAATAACAGAATAGTGTGGTTGTGGAATTGATAAGTGTTGAAGTTTTTAAGTTTGAATTTGTGACAATTGATTCAAAACCCCTCTCAGTTGTCCTATGCCTATTTAACAATTGGTATTAGAGCTTTGGTTCCTTAGTGTAGAGCTTAATCGCTTAAGGAAGATCTAATGGCACATAAGTTGGCAATCTCTATGTTCGATGGATCTGATTACAGTGATTGGAAAGTGTAGATGAGAGGATATATTGTTTCTCTTGCTTACAAGACCTGGAAGGCTATTGAGACAAAGTATACAACTTTGGCGAATGGTCTTACTTTTGCTTATGAGGTTTCTTCTTATGAGGAGAATGAGAGGGCGAGGTATGCTATTTTCAGTGCTTTATCTAAAACTTAGCGAACTAAGGTTATTTCTTTAGATACTGCTCATGAAGTCTGGAAGAAGTTGGAAGAACTATATGAAGGAAATGAAAGAGTAAAATTATATTCCTTGATGAAGTAGAAAGAACAAGCCACATCATATTCCTTAGGATCTCGCTAAGAAAAACCATCCCAAACCTTACAAAACATCCACCATACCCAACCATAGGCTGTAAAGAGACAAATCATATTAAGGAATGGGGATAAAGATCAAGTTTATCCCAGGTGAGGATATGCTAGAGAGTTTTCGGGATATTTGAATTCAAATTCAGGCAAGTGCATGAAGTTGGGTAGCAATTTCGTGGCCACTTTCTAAAAAAAGTTTGAAAACTCATAGCATGAGCTCCTTATAGCACGTTAAAAGCAAAAAAAAGTGAAAGTCTTCATTTTCACTTCAATTGTTTTCTTCTTCTACTTGTGGCCAAAACCCCCAACTTTCAGGCTCACATTCTAGGAGGAGGTATTTGGCACAAATCTTCAACTAGAGTTGCTATTTCTTCGCAAGGATGGTTCCATGACGATGAAGAGGTGGGAGAGGTAAGTATTGTTGTTTGTTTTGAATTTCTTAGTTTTAGGTTGATTTTGTTAGTTTTAGGTTATATTTGATATATAATTTTGAATTTGTAGGAGATGCAAATGAACCCACAAACCCACAAAATCCTCAACAAGAAGAGCAACCAAATCCTGAACAAGAAAATCAACTTCAACAACAACCTCCTCCACCAATCCCTCAACACCCTCTTGGCACTCAACAAAATTTAATGAGTGAGATTGAGAACAACAATTTTTTTTTTGAGGATTTTATTAGTAGGTTTAATGATCCAAATGGTTCAACCATAGAAAGAATGACCCTCACAAATTCATTGAAAGATATGTTAAAAAATGTAGATTCAATTAGCAAACAAATAACTGGATGGCAAGATAGGAGGTAGGCGGCTAGGGCATATTATGCAGATAAACTATCATATAAAAAAGTAAAGGATTTAAAAATTACAAAAGGTGATTTTTGCTCACTATTCACTGACCCACGCACAAATCAAAATATTAGCCTCAATGTGAAGAGGTTTCCTATTCATTGGTGCCACCACCAAAAGATTAGGAACCATTTTTATGATAGGTGGTACATGGTCTTTGATGACCGATTGTGCAACAATTGTGAAGTCCCCCAATATTTTCTTAGGAAACTATATAGTGAGTTCATATTGAACAAAATCCCAAATTATTTTGATATGAGGGACTTCTAGGGGAGAGGTGGGGGGTTAGCTTAAGATAGGATCGGTGCACAGCCAGATCCTATGCGGCAAGGGAGACGAGCTCTCACTAGGCCGCCTCATGAGCACGTTGTTATGCCTGTCATTGCAAAGGAGAGTGCTAACGTAGAGACATTGCAGGTGATCAGAACTTTGACCTAGAGTGTCATCCATCATACTAGCCCTATTCTATAGTGCCATCTAGGAGAGTCTTCAAGTGGTGGCCTTCAAACCCATGTGTGTCAATCTTGCAGGGTGACTTGTTCATATGACCCCGCCAACACTTAGGAGGCTGTTGCAAAGGATTCATATACAACTACAGAGATGGAGAGGGTGGCTGACATTTTGCATGATGCATATGGAATTGATATTCAAGTAAAAGTTACCATGTTCATTGAATTTAATTTATTAAATTTTGATTTTGAAATGCAAGATTAACTAATTTAGTTTTATGATTTTAATAAAATTGCAGGGTCATAGTGTTGAGACTGGATACACCGGCCCTCCACCTACTTATTTCTGCAATACACCTATTGATGAGGTATGTAACTAGTAAATAATTATAAATTTATTCCATGTTAATAGCATTGTTTTACAAATGGTATTTTAATATGTGATTTTGGATGTTGAACAAGGTAATATTGGAGGTTTTGAAGGAACACCTCCTAGTGCCAGTGGATTTACTCAAACCTTCACACAGGTAATAAAATAAAGAGTTTAAATAATGAATTGTACTTAATAGATTTGTGTAGTCTATATTCATATCGTTGGTTACGTTGCATTGCACATCATTCAAACTCATTTAAGCATTACTTCACATTCCATAACTAATAACTAGATGTTGATAGATGACAAAATTTCAACTACAATATAGTTGTTTAGAAAGTCAACATAAGCAGTGATGCAATTTCTTCACATGGAGGCATGTGCTTGCAAAGGTGCACCTACACGACAAACTATGGATGCTTGGAAAAAATATATGAAACCATAATAGTAACCAATAGCATAGACAAGGTAATTAGTAGTTTAAAAAAATGCCTCGAAGAAATGTGGTCTCATGGTGATGGAATTCCATTCCATCACCATGAGACCACATTTCTTCGAGGCATTTCTTCAAAATGCTCACCACCTTTTCTATGATACCACATTTTTCATACATGTGCAGCAAAGCATTTTATCAAACTACTCGTGCTTCCTTGCTGCTATGGCTAAAAGGATAAAATAGGTGCTTTCCAACAAACTATGGATGCTTGGAAAAATATCTATCAAAGCATAATAGTAAGCAATAATACCATAGAGAAGGCAATGAATTTTTTGAAAAAATTCCTGAAAGAAATGCGTTCTTATGGTGATGGAATTCCATGACGTGCATTTGTTTGTAATGGAATTCCATCACCATGAGACCCCATTTCTTTTGAGGAATTTTTTCAAACAGTTCACTGCCTTCTCTATGCCATCACAATTATCGTACATGATTACAAAAGCATTTAATCAAATGATTCAGCAACTTGCTGCTATGGGTAAAAGCCTAAAAACACGTCCTTTTGAACAAGATATGGATAGGGAAAATAGTAAGCATGATAAACAAAAATATATAGTTTAATAAGTACTCCAAATTTTGTTCATTAGATCTCATACACTATAAGCATGACGTGGATCACTATTGTAATTTTTTTGTGATTAAATAATTTTTTGTTTTGTTTTTAGATGTTGGTTGTGGAAACACCTCCAAATGTTACGAGGGCAATGGATATCAGTGTTTCATCCACTATAAAATCCTCAATGGCTCTGACAGGGGAGGTATGAGGCAAATTACTAAATTTAAATTTACATTCGTTGTTATAGATGTTAGTTTGAGTGAAAAATAAAACCAAATTATTTATTCGTAGTCTAATTTCTATTTGGATGGTTTATACAGGGCTTGAGCACACCTCGGCATCGGCGTGCGAATATTTCCCTCATGTAGAGTGATCGTGAGATGGCTGTAAGTGATTTTTTTTTAAATAAATCATTTTTATAATGTAATTTCTATATATTAATGTCTTTACTTCTTATTGTAACAGTTAGAACTTCACCAAGAACTTAATAGTAGTAGGAGGAGCAACAGGAGCACTCCTCGAGTGCAGTAGAAATGAGTGACAGACCTATCGTCATCCGATCAACCAGCAAAGGGCAAGAGTTTATTTCGAGAGTCTGGAGAGCAATGAATTTTGATTCCAGAGCCCTTTGTTGTATGCCTACATGAAAGTTTTGTACATATTTTGTATTGGATATATTTGACATTGTATGCCTATATGGCATTCTCGTAAGCCTATATGGCTATTTTGTACCTATATTTTCTACTTATATTGACATAGATTGATGTATGCGTACATGGCTATTTGGGTAATACAAATATTTTTTATCGATGGTGTCCATATTTGCATGTTATAAATTCATGGTTCAATAGATATGAGTTATGTGTATTCAAGTGTATACTTTACAACGTACATGTATACTTTGTGACTTACGTGTGTTCCAATGTATAATTTGTGACTTATGCATTTTCATGCGTATACCTTGTATTCATGCATATACTTTGTATTAAGTTGTGTATACTATGTATTCGTGTGTATACTTCAAGGCATACATGTTTGTGAATAATTTTTCTTCCCTTATTCACATGTACATGCTTGACTTATTCACATGTATACTTATTAATTGGTTAGCCATCGCATTGATCATTGCTGTCCTTCATGGTTTGTCTTGAATAAATTAATTGATTGATGGTAAACAAATTTATCTAAAAGAAAAAAACACATTTTCAATTGGTATTCTATGAAATGATTGATAAAAAGATTCCAATATATTTAATCCTTTGATTGGAACAACTCAACTAAGCAAAGGATACATAAGACTTTTCCTTTTAGATTAGCAATGGATGGAAGTTTCAAAAAGTATCCTTGATATTACAAAAAGATATGTGTTTATACACTTCAATTGTGCACTCACCCTTTGGTTCTTTGAAAGAAAAATCTGCGTATGCCATTGTTACACTGCACAGGTAAACCAAATTTTGTATTGTGGAGCAATATTAAGCTACCACTCTCAAGACCAATGTAACAATGATACAAAATAATGTTTGAGACTGCAAGAAGACATCAAAATGGCTAGTGTACAAAAAAAAAAATTATGATTTATGAAGAACGCTGATAACTCTACTCAGTTGGCTTCTTTTTTCAAAATCATACAAATTGAACCCTAGAGCTACCACAATTCAAATTTCAACCATGAATATTTATCATGCATGTTTTAAATGACACACAATTTTATGGTGGTTTTGTTGTTTATATGATGTTATGTGATATTCTAATCCTAATGCATGCTTCTAGGCTGCATATATATTTATATTTTGTTTTTACATGATTTTTGTACCAACGAACTGAACCCCCCTCCAAAAACATTTGGCCTAACCAGCGAACCGAACCCTTGAACCTGAACCCAAACCTCAAAACCTATTCCAACACTCTTCATTCTGCCTACACAAACTTAATTGACCACCAAATTATGCTGCCTCTTGACTTTACCCACTTTTACTCACTCAAACATCTCTTTTTCATTCAAAACCCTGTTTTCCCAACTAGGGCATCATGCCATAACATAATTTTGACCTCCCCTGTCCTTGTAGACCTTTTGAACACATCAAAATCCACAACCTCACCCTATTTCCAACCTATTCTAACTTATTTTCAAGCAATTTCTTCTTTTCACCTCTTCTAGCCTTGCTTTTAAGGGGCCTCAATTTTGAATTTGAACAGGGGTAGCATTAGTAATATCTTCCAATGCCTTTACCAATGTTATTTTATTATTCCTACTCCCTATCCTACTTACATCATGCCCATATCACTGAGACACAACCTGAACAATAGGTGGAATGGCCTATTTCAACATATTACACTTGAACTCTAAGGGATTGATTCAGTTGAATGTAGCTCAGAGCGATTTCGTGTGTTTGGGTGTGAAAGAGGACCATGACTAATGTAAACATACCTATTCATATGAATTGGAATAGTCTATTTGGTCACATGAGTTGCATAATGAAAGTTGCACCAGTTTGCAACTTTCAACGGCTTGCATTTGACACTTTTTTCATCAACTGAAAATTGGACACCATTTGAAAACAACTCTAAAATAACAAAAACTGAGAGAGGTTATTATAGAGGGGTCCAAAATTATTCCATAAGATCAGACGAAAAGTTTCTAAGCATCACGGTATCTGAGTAACAACATGATGAAGTTTGCAACCATTTTGCACTTTGGACCCTTAAGGGATCGATTGTGTTGAACATAGCTCAGAGCGATTCTGCATGTTTGAATGCAAAATATGACCATTCCTAGCATAAAAATACCTATTCAGACTCGTTGGAACAATTTTTTTGGTCACACGGGTTGTATAACGAAATTTGCACCACTTTGCAACTTTCCACTACTTGCATTTGTCACTTTTTCCATCAACTGGAAACCGGACACCATAGGAAAACCACTTTGAGATAAAAAAAAATTGAGAGAGGTTATTGTAGATGGTCCCAACATGATTGCATAGGATCAGACGAGAATTTTTTAAGCATCATGGTATCCGAATAACAACATGTTGAAGTTTGTAGCCATTTTGCACTTTGAACCCTTAAGGGATAGATCTGGTTAAACGTAGGTCAGAGCGATCTTGCATGTTTGGGTGCAAAAGAGGACCATTCCTAGCGTAAAAATACATATTGAAACGTGTTGGAATAGTTCGTTTGGTCACACAAGTTGCAGAACGAAAGTTGCACCACTTTGCAACTTTCCACTACTTCCATTTGACACTTTTTCCATCAACTAAAAATGGGACACCACAAGAAAACCACTCTGAGAGAGGTTATTGTAGAGGGTCCCAATGCAATCCCATAGGATTATAGGATAAGTTTCTAAGAATCACGGTATCTGAGTAACAACATGCTGAAGTTTGCAACCATTTTGTACTTTGGACCCTTACGAGATCGATCCGGTTGAACATAGCTCAGAGCGATTCCAGGTGTTTGGGTGCAAAAGAGGACCATTCCTAGCATAAACATACCTATTCAGACATGTTGGAATAGTTTTTTTGAACACATGAGTTGCATAATGAAAGTTGCACCACTTTGCAACTTTCCACTACTTGCATTTGACACTTTTTCCATCAACTAAAAATTGGACACCACGGGAAAACCACTCTAAAATAACAAAAACTTAGAGATATTATTGTAGAGGGGTGCAACATGATCCCATAGGATCAGACAAGAAGTTTCTAAGTGTCACGGTATCCGAGTAATAGCATGCTGAAGTTTACAACCATTTTGCATTTTGGACCCTTAAGGAATCGATCCGGTTGAACATAGCTTAGAGCAATTTCACATATTTGGGTGTGAAAGAGGACCATGCCTAGTATAAAAATACCTATTTGGATGTGTTGGAATAGTTTGTTTGGTCACACGAGTTGTAGAACGAAAGTTGCACCACTTTGCAACTTTCCACTACTTGCGTTTGACACTTTTTCCATCAACTGAAAACTAGACACCACAAGAAAACCACTTTGAGATAACAAAAACTGAGAGAGTTTCTTGTAGAGGGGCCCAACAAAATCCCATAGGATCAGACAAGAAGTTTCTAAGCATCACGGTATCCAAGTAACAATATGTTGAAGTTTGTAGCCATTTTACACTTTGGACCCTTAAGGGATCGATCCAGTTGAATGTAGCTCAGAGAAATTTCACGTGTTTGGGTGCAAAAGAGGACCATGCCTAGCTTAAACATACATATTCAAACATTTTGGAACAATTCATTTGGTCACACAAATTGCAGAACAAAAGTTGCACCACTTTGCAACTTTCCACTACTTCCATTTGACACTTTTTCCATCAACTGAAAACTAGACACCACAGGAAAACCACTATGAGATAACAAAAACTGAGAGAGTTTATTGTAGAGGGGCTCAACACAATGCTATAGGATTAGATGAAAAATTTCTAAGCATCATGGTATCCAAGTAGTAGCATGTTGAAGTTTGCAACTATTTTGCACTTTGGACCCTTGAGAGATTGATCCAGTTGAATGTAGCTCGGAACGATTCCACGTGTTTGGGTGTGAAAAAGGACCATGCCTAGCTTAAACATACCTATTCAGATGCATTGGAACAGTTTGTTTGGTCACACGAGTTGCAAAATGAATGTTGCACCACTTTGCAACTTTCTATTGCTTGTATTTGACACTTTTTCTATCAACTAAAAACTGGAAACCACGGGAAAACCACTCTGAGATAACAAAAAATGAGAGAGGTTATTGTAGATGGACCCAACATAATCCCATAGGTTTAGATGAAGATTTTGTAAGCACCATGGTATCCGAGTAATACCCAGTCAAATATTGCTACCCTTTTGCACTTTGGGATTTGATGTTTCATTGAGCTGTACGGTTCTGTGCAGTGTGATTGTGCTATCTTTTTGATGGAATTTAGTGGGTAGCAGACTTAACTCCATTTTAGTTTTGGTTTGGTTGGATTTCAAGTGATTTTGTACATTTTAGAAGTCAATTACTGAGGGTTGGTTTGTATACCCTATTTTAAGGGTTTTGAGTGCATTAAAATGTCATATTAAGTCTTTCACCCACTGTACTCTTCTATAACTCGATGGAAAGGATTAGTTATGGTTATAAAATATGTGTGCAAAGTTTTGTGCACAAGGGAGGCGAATAGAGGGTTTTTAGGTGATGCCCTAGATATCAAATGGTGCATTTTTTAGTGGAAAATGGTGGTTTACTACTAGGGTTTGAAGAAATCTTTGGGGGCAACAATATCTCTTGAACTTTTAACATTGTGCAAACCTTTTTGAAGGTGTTTTAGGCTTTGGTTGGTTGTAGGAAGGTTTCAAGTATGGGTTTTCAATAAACCCTTGCCTAACTTATAGTCTCCAAATCTCATCAAATGGGCTTATCCTTTAGAGAAGGTCATCTAATGGCCAACCAAACATTAGTCAAGCTTTAACATAGACCCTAAGACAAATTCCCAGGAGATCATACCATGTTTCTTTGTACCATCATTAAGATCCAATAGACCACCTTGCATAAAGGCTACTAAATTAGCCCTATTTACAAAGAGATGAACTTTTAAACACTCAATCTTCACTCAAACTCCTCAAAAAATAGTATGCTATGTGTCAAAACCTCCAATTCCATGATTATTTTCTAGGTCTAAGACCTCTAGAGCCCTAATACACCAAACCCTCAATTTCAAGCAAAATACTTGGGGTTTTTAATGAAACTCCTATCTCCCATATCTGCCATACCCAAACAAAGAACCAAAAACACTTACCAGACCCTTTACATGGTGAATAATACATTACATGGACAATCCTTCCCACATTTTGTCAAAACACCACTTGAAACCCTCATTTTCATCATGACAATACCCTGCTATAGCCCTAGAACATCATCCCAAACACCCAATCTTGACTCCACAACATTCTAAATAGGTTAGGAATGTATTTTACAAGTTAGAGGACCCATTCCACAAGTTACAGTAGGCACAAAAATTGGAATGGGTCAAATTTCATCATGAAACCCTTCAATCCAAGAACACTGTGAAAGTAGGTAGCATCAGTAAAAACAAGATAACTTTCACTATACAAAGAGTTAAAACCTCTAAATAGGTGAAAATGAAAGATAATTCACCAATATACAACATCCAATAGGTTTCATATCATCTTAGTGTCTTTACAGGCCATACAACAACAAGAAAAGTGAGAAAAATAAGTAAATTTCTAGAAAATAATGTTCTTCTTGATCAAAAATGGGTTACAAATCAACCAACAACCTCTCCTTCAAGAAATTGAAGGTTATTATACATGTTTACCATAGGAAAAATAAAAGCAGAGGATTTGAAAGGAACTCCATGAAAACCAAGCTCTCTAAATGGTATATCAAACTCTAGTTCAAAATATTTTAGATGAGGATGCTCCCATAGCTCTCTTACTCGCTTGACAAATCCTTGAAACTCTATATTGATTTTATTTTTCTTGTCCCTCTCTTGTTGTTCTTCCTCAATTTCATTAGGATCATACATTGACCCTTCTTGCCCCTCCTAAATTTTGGACCACATCCATTACCTCCACATAAAACTTGACATCCTTGGTCTTCTTGGTTCCCACGCCTTGATATGGTTATGCAAATGAAAATGAAGCAAAGTAATCATCTCCTTCTCCACTGGCTGAAGAATGCATGCTTAATGTTTTGATACATGATATCAACTCTTTCTTCTACTCTCATGGTTGAATATCAAAATCTAGTATGGTGGGCCTCCATAGTTCCAAAGTCATCTTTCTTCCTCTTCCACCAAATGCTTGCATGATCCACACACCGGCCAACCTAATTGGCTTTGTTTTTGAAAGCTGAAGTTTCTCCTGAGTTACCAATGTATCTCTCTCTACCTTTTCAGACTCTTTCATTGCTACAAATTGTCTCTGGGATTTAATCATTTGTACCACATGGTTGAT
>VDFB02020279.1:0-18732 GCA_007258455.2 Sequoia sempervirens
GCACACCTTTTGTGTTTTCAAATTTCTACATTGATTCTTCAGCCATGTCAAAGGTAGGTGGGGGAGGCTAGTGGCTATCCATTTCCAAGATTTCATCCTTTATATCAAGTGTCATAGATGGCACTTTAACTCCTTGTGCAAGCTCCTTAGGATCTAAAACTAAGAAAGTAGTGTGTTTCTTCTCAAGATTGTGGAGCTAGATGCCTTCCTCACCCAAGTGGATCTCCTTTCGAGAAAGGTAATCCAAATTAATATGTAGGAAAAATTGGTGGGAAAAGCTCCTTATCTAAAAGGAATATTTTTTTTCATGATGCTTCTAAATCCTATTGTATTTTGGATGGTTTGGAGGTGATTATTTTGGATGATATTATGGATGAATCTAGATTGAATCTTCAAATGTCTCTTGTATGGAAATTTTTATCCTTGAAGCCTAATATTGACAATGTATTTAAATGGATGGAGTCTATTTGGACCTTTAAAGAAGAGGTTAATCTTAGGTCTATGTCAAAAAACCTTTTTCTTTTTAGCTTATGCAACTAGGATAACTTCATTTATGTTCTAATAGGAGGTCCTTGGGCTTATGAAGAGAACTTAAAAAATTTCTTTCTTTGTGTAAATGGAAACCTAGTCTAGAGTCATCTAATAATTTCAGCTCAGTGGATCCACTGTGGGTTAGGCTCCTTAGTCTCCCCTTTCAATTTTTTAACCAAAAGGTGTTTCAAGTTATCACTAATTCTTTTGGTAGTCTACTAGTGGTGGATTTAAGGTTACTACCCTGAATAATAGGCTTATTTTTTTCTAGAATATGTGTGAATGTGATTGTTAACAGAGTCCTCCCTTCCTCTATTACTTTGAAATATAAATTTGGAATGTGGAATCAAGTCCTAGAATATGAGAATGCAAGGTTGTTTTTCCAACTTTGTTGGAAATGTGGGTATCTCAACAATAGTTGCAAGAAGCAAAAGCTCCATAAATATAATTATGTTGTGGTTATTTCCCCCTCTTCTTATGAGCTACCAAATGGGTCTACCAAATTTGGTTAGATTTCTCCTAATTCTAAAGGGCCTGGAGTAGTTGAACCAAAAGCTAGGATACATGAAGGAATGGAAATAAATAGGGAAGAAAATGTTTAGATGGATACTTTGTTGGATTCTCCTCCTCAACCCCAAAATCAAGAAGTTCCTAATATGGGTCCTAATTGGTGGGTGGTGTTCCCCTACCATCCCCTAGAAGTATAGAATTATATATTGGAAAGAATCTATGTGTTTCCCTTGAAAAAGATGACTCAGTATCTAAGGAAGTCCATCAAAATAAAATGAAAGAATCATTAGCCATTTTTAAACCTTTAAAATTCTTGTGACTTATCCTTTAGAAAGGTTACCCATGTCATTCTTGAATAGTCATCAATCAGTAACATGAAGTACCTTTCACCTTTCAATCTTCTTGACTTTATAGGACCACACAAATCAGTATGAAACAATTTCAAAGGCTTTTTAGTTGAGTATTCTCTTGTATGAAGTTTGACCCTTGTTTTCTTTCCTATTTGACATTCTTTGCAAGTGGTGTTTGCAAGCTTAGTATCTTAGGCATGTTTCTTACCAATCCTTTTCAACTCACTCTCACCAAGTTATCAAAACTTTACATGCCTCGTTCTTTTGTGCCACAACCAAATCTCATCAGCTTGTCCTATCAAAAAACTCTAACCTTTTACTTTACAGATATTATAAAGGTTCCTTTGTATTCTCACTCCTTGTGCAATTGTCTTTTTTTTTCCTAATTTTGAATTCTTTGAATTAAATGTGACTTTATAACCATTGTCAGACATTTGACTCACACTCAACATGTGCTTCAAACCTTCAATATAAATGACATCTTTTGTAGGTGATTTACCATCTATGCTTATTGTTCCTTTACCAAAAAATTATTTAGTAGTGTTGTCACTTAAATTGGAAAATCATTCCTTACTCTTCTTAAGTTGGATGAATTTTCTCTTTTCCCTAGTCATATGTTTAGAACACCCACTATCAATTACCCATATATTTTGTTTATTTGCATGAAGATTAGTTTGTACAATAATCGATTTTGTGAGACTAATCTTTTTCCTTCCACACCTTCTTATTTTCTTCTCTACTTTTTCTTCCTTTCTTTCATGAACATTATATTCTTGGTTTTTTTTCGAGGTGTGTTTTTCCTTTTCTCAATCTACATATTTAGTCTTGTGAATTTTGTTGTACAATTCTTAGCTATATGACAAAAAATATTATAATTATAGCATACTACATTCATATCAACTCAAGGAGCAATTGATTTTTTTCTTACAAAGTTTATACTCCTTTTAGGAATGACTCTACAATCTCTAGCCCTATGACCAAATTGATTACATGTATAACAATACCCATAGAAATATGAAGAGTACCTAGTCATAGATTTCCTTGATCTAGATGAGGTGGTATTCTTTGTCTTGGATTTCTTAGTTTTCTCACCCTTGTGAATCCATAAACATCATTCCTTCTAATATTTTCCTTCTTTTGATCAAGAATTGATTGGTTGTTCCTTTTGTCTATAGTCAGCTTCTTTTCTTCACCTATTTTCTTTACCTTTTTAGTCTTATTCTTCACTTCTTTAGGGCTATTCTCCTTGCAATATTTTTTACCATCGATACTAGACTTTTCTTCTACTCTAAATCATCCATATAGTTTTGTAGAAGTGCTAATGAAGTTTCTCTTCTCTTTTTCTAATCCTAGGCCATATTTCTCTTTGTTAGAAGGATTTTTTGTGCTTAAAAATGCATCAAGAATCTCTGAGCCTCCCTTTAGCTTCAAGCATTTTTCAATTTTTTCTCTAGACTTTTCCAATTCTTTTCTTACGACAACTATTTCTGCCTCAAGACTCATGCATTTATCAACCTCAGACTATAGCTTAGACTTGAAAACTTCAATTCTTTTGGATTTCTCCACTTGTAACTTCAATATCACCACCATCTTATTGGACTCTTCAATATTTTTGGTTATCTTTTCAACTTCCTTTTGTGTATGCTTCTTTAAATTATTATTTTACTTTTTGAGATCATGAGTCTCATCTATTAAGTTATCAATTTCTTCCAAAGCACTTATTAGATCACCCTCAAAGTCAAATATTTCTCCTTCTTCACCTAGGTCTTCATCTCTTCCATATTTCTATTCTCTAGAGTTTTTAGCCAAGAAGAAAAAATATTCTTCCTCCTCCATTACAAGGGCACAATCTTGTTCATCATCTGAACTATCACTAGCATCAGATGAATCACTTTCCTCTTGAATGTGAAGACTCTTATTCTTCCCAATTTCTTCTTAGGGGAGTAGGTTTTCTTTTCTCCTATTATCTTCCTCTTCATCAAATTTGTCCCTCTTACTGTAAGGGAATTTGGAAGAGAAATGACCTATTCTACCACAATTAAAACACTTGAAGAGTAACATACCTTTGCACTTGTCAGAGCCTCTCCTTAATCTTCTGATAAATTTTTCTTCTTCCTCATCAATATCTTCATGTCAAAATTTTGTGGCTTCCTCCTTGTCCTTCTTGAGTACTTCAACCTTCTCCTTGTTTTCCACCTTGAATGCAGTTTCTCTTTTATATGTCTCTTCTTTAAATCCCATTCTCATTTCATATGCAGTGAATATACGATGTAGTTCATCAAGAGAAAGTTTATCCAAATCTCTTGCTTCCTCTTTCACAATAATATTTGTGTCATACCTAGATGGCATGGATCTTAAAAAAAAATCTCAATGACTAAATCCTTTACTTCTTCTCTACCGTTTGATTGAATACTATTTTATCAACTCGGAGAAGGAAATCAACAATATTCTCTTCTTCATTCATTTGGATACTTTCAAACTTAGCTCTGAGAATTTGTAGCTTTGCCAAATTTACTTTTTCATCTCCTTTTTAGATGCTTTTTAGCTTACTCTAGACACCATTTACAGTTTGGAAGTGCATCACTTTGACAAACACGAAACTTTATAACCCATAGAGAACAATGTGTTTATCCCTTGCATTATTCTTATAATACTTCATTCTTGCAACACTAGTGGGAGCAGTAGGAGGAGGATTATATTCATTCTTAGCAGACATCCACACATCAAATCCTAATGAAGACAAATATGTCTCCATATTTATTCTCTATAAGGCATAATATGATCCGTGAAATAAAGGTTCCTTGTTTGTAGATGAACATTCTTGGTTGGCCATTTTCTTCACTTATCCAATCTACCCAAGATGATTAAGATTCAACAAGGGAATCAAGGATCTTATACTAATTTTTGGAACACAACAATCTACTAAGAGGGGGGGTGAATGAAAACATCACTTAAAAATTTAGCTCTTAATACCTTTAATAAGATTAATTCCTTTTAGCCCTTTTTTGTGTATATTAAAAAATGTTATGTAAAGAATTAAACATTCATAAAAATAACATAGGATATATGTGGAAAACCCAAGATGGGAAAAAATGTGGTGAGAAATGTTGCTAGGATCTACTGTCATCATCCAACCTTAATCAAATGTTTAGATTATAAAGTTTAAGGACACCAACCCTAAAGAGACACCAATCCCCTATTTTTAGGAGAACCCACTCCAAGGAAGCACCTATGATGCAGGAGCATCCAATGGTGTAAGGGCAATCTTGCATCACCTAAAAATAGTTAAATTTCAATTTTCTTGGTTTTTAGATTTTTTATGTTTTTGGATACCCTTTTCGTCATAATCAAATTCCCAATTTACAGTTTTTAATTTTTGGTTCACAGGTTGAAAGATATTACGGTTTTAGTTTCCCAGTTGCACCTAAAAATCTTCCAGAAAAATTGCAGGTTTGAGGGCACTTAGAGCTTAGGAATGGCCAGAAACTTTGCCAAAATTGGTGTAGTGTATTTCAAGCATGTTCTTGACTTTGAGACTTTTCCAACGGTTCGAACGGTTCGCGAATCGGAGTTCTGGATCAAAAGTTATGGCCCCGCGAAGTTGGTACACTTTCTAGAAGTTACCATTGCAAATACCCTTTTGAAAATTTGAAGACCATGTTGTAAATTTTTGATTGCACAACATACAACTCAAATTGAATGTTGTTTTGGCTCAAAAATGAGGAGCTCTATTTATGGTAGGTTTTCTAATTTTTGGGTAACTTTTAGAGGGGACAAGCTGCTTATATTGTGAAAGAGGTTGTCATGTAGCTTTCTGTAATTTGCATGTATTGTAGAACTTGGGAATTTGCGGTCCTCTGCATGTAAAAAGTTTCATTTTCTGAATAATAAAAGTATTCTCTTGTTTGTGGGTTATTTTTTGTGTCTCGAGTTTGTGCCCTCATCAAGTGGTATCGAGGAGAGCGAGGTTTTCTTGACCATGTGGATAGATCAAGCGATCGTGAAATTCGCACAGGACCATGGTTGTGGAGTCGGAGTCAAGAAAAGATGCCTCAAAGTGGTACCCTTAAGTAGAGCATGGTGGTGCACGAGGTGAGTGAGGTAAAGCCGAGAAATCTTTTGAGGTGGAAGAGATGCAGCGACCCTCAGAGGCAATTGATCACGTTACAAAACGGTGACGGTTAAGGGGTTAAGAAGCAGGAGGGAGAGAAGTGAGAGGATGAAGGAGGAAGAAGGTTGATGTAAGAAAGGAAAGAAGCAATTGATCAAAGCTGCAAAATCTGACTAATAAGGGCCATTTTGAAGATGGGAAAAGACCGAGGCGAGGAGAGTCCCTATGGGTATTAGAATGCGAACGAGGAAAGGGATTGTCGGCGGATCAATGCGGTTAGAAGAATATTTTGAGTATGAGGAAATAGAGGACCCAGATCAGGTTAAGTTTGTGAAAATGAAGCTGAAGGGCCATGCCGGTATTTGGTGGAAAGAGGTCCAGTTGGAAAGAAATCGAAGAGGAAAAGTCAAGATCACCAGATGGGATCGCATGGTAGAGAAACTGAAGAAGTAGTTCATACCAGTGGACTATGAGTTAGACCTATTGAAGAAATTGCAAGGGTTGAAGCAAGGAAGCAGATCTGTGAAAGAATATACTGAAGATTTTCACAAGATAATCATCAGAATGGGTCACACAGAGGCCAATAAGGAGAAGGTAGCCTGATATCTTAATGGGTTACGATCAACCATTCAGGAGGAGTTAAGCCTAGTCAGAATGACCACCATTGAGGATGCGTATCAGTTTGCTCTAAATGTGGAAGAGAAGATGAACAAAAGATTTGATGGCAAGCAAAAAGGACGAGGAGGTCAAAACGGAAGGGGCAATGGAAGACCTTCAGGAAGCCGAAATGATGATGAAAAGAAAAGTGAAGATGTGGGTACTAGCCGAAGCCAAAGGAGTGACAACTTCTACCACCCTCTCGATCAAAATAGTGGTGATCAAAGAGGTAGAGGACAAGGGAGATATGGACAAGGATCTAGAAGAGGTGGTTTCCAAGGCGATGTTTTGATTAATGGTGAAGAAGGGCATCGAGCCTATGAATGTCCACAACTTTTAAGGATAGACAAAAGGCCAAAAGGTCATGGAAGGTTGTGCATGTAGATGGGAGGCCCAATTTGACATTCGGATGATGCTAAAGGGGAAACCCTAGTGATTAGGAGAGCCCTAGTGGTAGGGAAAAGGAGCTAGAACAAAGGAAGAATCTATTTTACACAAGGTGCAAGTGTGAAGACAAATGTTGTGATGTCATTATTGATAGTGGGAGCATTGATAATCTGGTGTCGAAAGAGATGGTTACGAAGTTGAAACTAAAGAGGGAAAGAAACACCCACGCGTTCATATTGGATTTCCTAGTTGTAGAAAGACCACAAAGTTTTGAGTCAATGAGTGGCGAATTGCCTACAGTAAAGTTCAAGATGAAGCTACCATGATGAGAGTACTACGTATTATTCCATGGTGCTATCACATGTATTTAGGAGGCCATAGCGATTCGATAAACAAACTATACACATGATAGCCATACAAGCATGATACTTGAGAAAGGATGGGGTTGATCACAAGTTAAGAACCCAGGAAGTAGAAGAAAGGGTATCTTGATAGTGCTAGAATTTGTTATGTAGATGAAGAAAATTTTAGAAGGTATGAAGGCATGAGTGTGTGTGTTATGCATTGATTCCTAGAGTGAGTAAGGAGGATAGTGAGAAGGTTCCAGAAGAAGTTTTTGAGATGTTGGATGAGTTTCAGGATATTGTTTCTAATAATGTACCCGAGGGTTTACCACCAATAAGGAAGATCAGTCATCAGATTGACTTGATTCTTGGAGCCAGTTTGCCAAATAAGGCAGCTCATAGAATGACTCCAGCAGAAAATGAGGAGTTGAACAAACAAGTTCAAGAGTTATTGAGAAAGGGTTTGATATGGGAGAGTTTGAGTCCATGTACAGTACCTACAGTGCTAGCACCAAAAAAGGATGGGGAGTGGAGCATGTGTCTGAGGATTCCCAGAGCTATATAAACAAGACCTTTCAAATCAGAAGTCTGATTTCCCACACTTAAGGATGGATGACTGATGGACTATTTGAATGGAGCTCAGTACTTCACAAAGATTGATCTGAAGAGTGGATATCACCAGATCCGGATTCGAGAGGGAGATGAATGGAAGACTGCCTTCAAGACCAAAGAGGGCCTGTACGAGTGGTTAGTCATGCCTTTTAGGCTAACCAATGCACCGAGCACATTCATGCGGCTCATGAACGAGGTACTAAAAGAATTTCTAGGAAGTTTTGTTATTGTGTATTTAGATGATATTTTGATTTTCAGTAAGACATTGGATGAGCATCTGATGCATATTTGGAGAGCCTTTGAGAAGTTAAGAGAAGAGAAACTCTTGATTAATCTAAAGAAGTGCAGTTTTGTGAAGAGGGAGTTAGTGTACTTGGGGTTTGTTGTCTTAGCAGAAGGTCTCAAGATGGACCCAGAGAAGGTGAAGGCTATTTTGGAATGGCCTACCCCAAGAACTACTACTGAGGTGAGATCTTTCCATGGTTTGGCTATTTTTTATAGAAAGTTCATTAGAAACTTCAGTAGTATTTGTACACCCCTAAAACAGTGAGAGAGATGAAAGAATTCAAATTAGACACTAGAGCAGCAAAAGTTTTGAGCTGTTGTTCAAGCCAGTAATTGTAAGGACCTTCATTCTGGCTCCCTCTGGGGTTTCATGAGGTGTTTTGAGGTGGGTTGATGCTAGTGGTTGTGCCATTGGAGTGTTGAGCCGAGAAAGGTAAGCGTTGCCCTACCCCGGTGAAAAGTTAAATGATGTCAAGAGAAAGTATTATGTATATGATCAAGAATTTTATGCAATAGTTCAAGCATTAAAGAAATGGAGACATTATTTGTTGCCGAAAGAATTTGTTCTATAAACTGATCATCGGGCCTTGCAGTACCTAAATAGTTAGGAAAAATTGAATCAGATGCATATGAAATGGGTAGAGTTTTTGCAGAGTTATACCTTTGTTTTGAAATATAGGAGTGGGAAGTCAAATAGGGTTGCAGATGCCTTAAGTAGGAGGCATACATTGATGACAAAGATATAGATTGAAGTGGTTGGGTTCAACTCAAGGCACTATAATGTAGAATCGGAAGTTTGCGGAGGCTTACACGAAATCTTGCAAAAAGACCTATTCAGTGGATAGGACAAGGTGGTTGGATTTCGCATAATCTAGGATGGCATATTATTTTAAGGGGCTAATTGTGTGTATTACGAGGGGTTCTATGAGGAAAACTGATAAGGAGAAATAGTGGAGGAATGGCAGGACTTTGGTTGAGATAGGGCTTCATTGCCATTGCTCGGTGAGCATTATTATTGTAGCCTCAGTTATCACAAGATGTGAAGAAGTTTGTGTGCAGTTGTAGGGTATGCTCGGATGGCTAAAGTGAGCTAGGAGCATATAGGCTTATGCTCGGCCCTTACATACGGAAGAGGCCTTGGGAGGGATATAAGTATATGGACTTTGTTCTTGGTTTTTCCAAAAAGGACACAAAAGAGAATGATTCAATATTTGTAGTAGTTGATAGGTTTTAGAAGACAGTACATTTCATTCCATGTCCCGAAGACACCCATGATCGTTTGATCCCACATTACCCGACTTGTTCTTCAAAAGAGGTGGTGAGGCTACATGGTTTTACGAAAGTATTGTTAGGATGTGACACAGAAGGGTACTTTTGGAGGACCTTGTGGAAGAAGTCTAAGACAGTTGAAGTTTAGTTCTGCACACCATCCACAAACAGATGGGTAGACATAGGTTGTTAACAGGAGTCTGGGTAACCTACTGAGATGTTTGGTAGGAGATAAACCCAAGGAATGGGACTTGATCTTACCCCAGGCAGAATTTTCTTACAACAATTCTGTCAATAGAAGCACTGGTAGATCACCATTTCAGATTGTGTATGGAGGTAGCCCTAGAACAGCTTCAAAATTGAGGAAGATGGACTAAGAGAAGAAAATAAGTGCTGAAGCCAAAGATTTTGCAGAACACATCAAGGATATACATGAGAAAGTAAAAGAACATATTAACAAGATGAATATGTAGTATAAGGCTAAGGCAGATCAGAAGAGGAGGTATAAGGAGTTTTAGATTGGTGATGAAGTGATGGTCCACTTGAGGAAAGAATGGTTTCCAGTGGGAACATATAACAAATTGAAGATGAAGAAGTTCGGTCCCTGTAAGATTTTGAAGAAGCATGATTCAGGGAATGCATATGAGGTAGAGTTGCCTGATGGAATCAATATTTCCCCTGTGTTTAACATTTCAGATTTGAGAGAGTATCATGAAGGTGGAATGGAGGAAGCACCAGCAATAGAGCAGTATGACATTCCATCACCTACTTTAGAAAGGGGAGAGATTGAGGCAATCTTGGATAGTCATGTGGGAAGAAGTACCAGAAACAGGCAATATGAAGAATATCTAGTGAAATGGAGAGGATGACCTGTGGAAGATTCATCATGGCTATCTAAGGTAGCGGTTGACTGGTTGGGTTTTCCTCAACCATCTGAGATGTGATAGGAGCACTTCTCAAATTACCCTAGGTGTCTGATGTAGGAGCATCCAGTGGTGTAAGGGCAATCTTGCATCACCTAAAAATAGTTAAATTTCAAGTTTCTTAATTTTTACATGTTTTTATATTTTTTGATACCCTTTTCGTCATAATGAAATTCCCAATTTATGGTTTTTAATTTTGGTTCCTGGGTTGAAAGATATTATAGTTTTAGTTTCCCAGATTTGCACCTGAAAATCTTTCGAGTGGGATTTGAGGCACTTAGAGCTTCTGGAGTGGCCCCGAAACTTTCTAAAATTAGTGTAGTGTATTTTGAACGCATTCTTGACTTTGAGACCTTTCCAACAATTCAAACGGTTCACAAATCGGAGGCCTGGATCAAAAGTTATGACCCCGCGAAGTTGGCGCACTTTCTAGAAGTTACCATTGCAAATGCTCTTTTGAAAATTTGAACTTCATGTGGTAATTTTTGGCGCCAAACCACCTAAGCTCAAATTGAATGTTGTTTTGGCTCCAAACAAATGAGGAGCTCTATTTATGGGCGGGTTTTCTAATTTTTGGGTAACTTTTGGGGGACAAGCTCACACATTGCGAAAGGGTTATTCTGTAGCTTTCTGTAGCTTGCATGTGTTGTAGAACTTGGGGATTTGAGATCCTCTACATGTAAGAAGTTCCATTTTCTAAATAATAAAATTATTCTCTTGTTTGTGTGTTATTTTCTGTGTCTTGGGTTTGTGCCCTCATCAACCTACATAGATATTTGATGGCACCCACTAATCATATTTACAGTGTAATGCAATACAATTTGTTCTATTGAACACAATTCAATGTTGCAACCCTTTTTGCAATTGCATAATTCTCTACAACTCAGCACTCTACTTTGTACCTCTCTTTTCTCTACACCTTCCTCTATTTTTCACCTTGAATTTCAACCCTAATAGAAGTCTCATTTTTTTTTTTGAGTTTTACTCATTCAAAATAAATGAATTCTCTATCCACTTCACAACACTACTTCATACACTCTACTTCAAGAACTATTAGCTACATCAACAACATAGCTAAATTCTTATTTTTCCTTTTGTACCTTCATCAGCCTATAGTGGTTTCCTTGAGACTAACACACACAGTTCAAATCCTTTGCTATAGTTTAGTCATTATCTTCTTCAACAAGTCACATAATCATCAAGCCATACATATTCATCATGTTCTGGTTCATTAAATTTTTTGTATGACAATATATAAAACCCTAAACCCCGATATGCATTTAATGCATTCAAAAGTTCTCTCAATCCAATTATGATCTCGATCACCTTTGTATTCTATTATGAGAAAATATGGTAGAGGCAGAAATTTTTTCACTCAATAACAATATAGTCGTCTCATATTTTTCTTCAATACACTTTACATATTTATAGGATTCTCAAATCCTATTATTTAGGAAACAACATAAATGACATCCCTAAATATATTGATTTTTTTTAACAACTCAATTACAAAAAAACACTCTCGCCACTAACAAACTCTAACAAATAACTATTCTCACATTTGTAATAGTTATGCAAGTTGTAATAACAACTCAGGTATGTGCAGGATCATCATGCAAAAAATAGGCCCCTAAGTGGCAAAAAAATCAGAAAAATCAGAGTTAGGCAACTTGACGTAAAAATTTGAATAAAACACAAGAAAGGGGTAAATAGTGAAGTTATGCCTAGAAAAGTGTGAAATCTTGGTACAAGACTTTATAACACTTCAAAATAGGAATTGATTAGTGATGAAAAGGTGATTTTTCGGTGAGTTGCAATAAATAGAGTCTAGAAGAAAGTAATGTAGAAATTTCTTACAAAACTTCATAACACCTTCACAAGATGTCATTATTTGAATTTTAGTACCTAAATATGCATGTTCAAGCCATCTTACAACATAAAACCAGAGAAAATAGATCAAACATTGTGAAACAAGACCTAAAAGGCCATGAAAATGAAAAGGGGCCATTTTTATATGGCACAACAAGAATACAAATGGACTCAAATTTATGTGAGAGGAGGGTACATGTGCGTGGATCATCAAGGAAAAAGGTGCCCTATGGCAAAAATTTAGAAAAATCAGAAAGTTAGGCAACTTGACCTAAAAATTTGAATAAGCATTCATATTATTTCAAAAAATATGTAAGAATAGAATCAGGCAAATTGAATGTAGTTTCTAAACCACTAGTTTATTTAAAAGAAATCTATTTGGTGAAAATTTGAAATTTCACTTAGTAGCACTTAAATTTTAGGGAAAATAAGAAGTAGGTGTCTGTCTGACCACCCTAACCACAATAAAATGATAATATTTTTTTATAATATTTTAGATATAAGGAGAAGACTAATGTCCCAATGTGATTCATTTTTATTTTTTTTTCCAAGTAAATAATTAATTATTATTTTTTTATTACACCTTTTAAAAAATATAAAAACTCGTATGTCTGACCACCTTAATTTGGTCAAAACTTCATTATTATTATGCTTTTTAATCCTATAGTATGTGAAGCATAAAATGTGACACATGTTTTAGATTCAAAAAATGTGATGTCATTTGAAAGCTATAGATGTTTTTCAATCAACCTGGGTATGTGCAAGATCATCATGGAAAAAACAACCCCTTAAGTGGCAAAAAATTCAAAAAAATCAGAGTTAGGAAACTTGACATTAAAATTTGAATAAGTTATCTATATTATTTCAAAAATATGTAAGAATAGAATCTGTAGCAAATTGAATGTAGTTTCCAAACTACTATGTTTGTTTAAAACACAAAAAAAAACTATTTGGTGAAAATTTGAAATTTCAATGCAATGGTACCCTAAATTTCAGGAAATATAATATTTTAGATATAAGTAGAGGACCTATGCCCCAATGTGATGCATTTTTTGTAATTTTTCCTACAAAATAATTAATTATGAATTTTTTATTACAACTTTTTAAAATATAAAAAATTGTATGTCTCCACCAATCTTAACTTGGTGAAAACATGAAATTCAATTTTTCTTTTTAATCCCATTATGTGAAACATAAATGTAGATGTGCATGTTTTGATTTAAAAATGTGATACCGGCTTTGAAAGTTATAGATGTTTTCAATCAACCAATAAATTAGGACTTTTTAGTTGTAATTTGAACAAAATGAATAATAATTACTTATTAAATTTAAAGTAAAGCATAATTTATATCATTGGAAAATATGAGGATCTCCCTTTAAAACCCTTTTGTTTCCATCATCAATTTTGGGTAAAAAATAGTCATTAGCCACATACCCATCATCATTTTACAATTTTTTGGGCTCCATCATGATCCCGCAGACATACCCACCTATCAATCATGAATTTAGTATTAATTCAAATAGAAATGAATAGCCACTATTTATTAAATTCAAAGTAAAGAATAATTTATTGGTGGAAAGTTGAGAATATCCTTTTAAAACCCTTTCGCTTCACATCAATTTTGGGTAAAAAAATGTCATCAGCTACATACCCTACACATACCCATCATATCACCACTTTTTGTCCCATCATGATCTTGCACATACCTAGTCTCATTAATAACTTATGTGAACACTAAAATTTAATTTCCCAACATCTATGTCATTGCTCTACAAATTAAATCCCCAATTATAATAGTTGCTAGAGAAACTAAAACAATTTGTTTCATTCTTTGTGCTGACTACCAGACCTAACCCATATTCATATTGACATATCCATTTGTGATATTGAATTTTAAACACGGGCCATTGATCATAATATTCATGCCATCCATCTGAAGATCTCCATTCATCATTTAATTTTAAAACATTTTCATCATATTGATCTCCTTTTAACTAGCATGGTCGATTGCAATCCCTTTGTAACCAAAGCCATCATTTCCACTTAGTGTATCATGAATTTTCTTAGGACATCATGTTGCAAGGTGTGACCCTTGGTCTTCCTTGTAGCACTAAGTGCTTGGATTTGTGACATGGTCTAACTACCTCCTATGGTTCTTAACCAAAGCTTGTATCGGGCATTGACGGGTTGATCTTTTGGTGCAATGACAAGTCCAAAAATTGGTATCAAAGTTGGTCACAAGTTCAAACCCCATGATTGTGCTAGGGGGATTGTTGCAAGGTGTGACCCTTGGTCTTCCTTGTAGCACTAAGTGCTTGGGTTTGTGACATGTTCTAATTGCCTCCTGTGGTTCTTAACCAAAGCTTGTATCAAGCATTGACAGGTCAATCTTTTGGTGCAACAACAACTCCAAAACATCAATCTCAAAGTCATGATGTGAAGCAATGCAGTGATATCTGTCTGATCACCTTCACTCAATCTTCACCGTTGACTTCCCATCACAACCTATTTTCCTATTGCAAGTTTGTTTGTCAACAAAGAGAGATTAATCACAATGCAAAAGAACTATGTGATGTAATAGAAGACTTTCACCTATCACATAGGAAACTTGTCCACCTTATCACTCCAATGAATTTCTAAAGATTGGACCCACCATTATCTCCATCGTAACCCTTTAGTGTATCATGAAAAATTTATTACATGAAGGAGAATAAAAATGATGTGAACACTACTTGTGCTACAGTCACATTTTTCCACCTATCCCTACATACATCATACTCCACTAACTCTATAATCATCGTGTATCACACCTTTCTTTCCTTCCTATTTATTTATAATAGTGACGTGAAGCAATAATGTGATGACTATTATATTTCCTTCATTTCATCTCAAACATTGATTAGTTTTCATCACACATCACACAAACCACATACTGAGGTAAAATACAAGACATGATTCAAGGACCCCACATGATAGTTGTTGTATATCAAATGCTTCAATCTCCACTGTTGTTAATCTCTATCTCATATCATGTAAACATAATGCCATGATCGAAATCAAAACACGATGTGAAGGATGCTCGTGATGCACATGTCACTGACACAACTAGTAAACATTATAACAAAGGATCGGTCACCAAATGACACTAATGGCATAAGATATTGTATGGGAGAAAATTTTCACCCCTTAGGAAAATTCCCCTTTCACATACCCTCACCTTAGAAAATGAAATCCAAAGGTGAAATTCCACATTATCTACCTACCTTCCACCCACTTGGAATTTTTCCTATGTGGCAATGAGAGAATATTTGTTGGGGCTGCAAGCACAGTACGCAAATGTTTGTGCGGTGCACTAATGTCCCCTATAGATTCCTATGTCTAAAGTTGGAAAATGCCTTACACACCCGATTGGGATTGAATTGTAACCTCCCTCTTCGACTAATAAACCTAAAATGACTTATTCCTTCTCATCCCTCCTTCAAAAATATTCTTCATACATTCATTTCATCCTCTACACTTTCAATCTCTCTTTTCACATCCTCTTAGTAGTTTATTTATCTTCTTCACACTCTCAAGCAACATTCTAGCACTTCATGTGGGTATTACAACAACATTGACACTCCATCAACTCCACATCACAAGTGTGAGACAACCATAGAAGTATGGGATTGGAGTCTTGTGAGACCTCCCTTCATCACCATTGTGGTTGTGGTGAATTTTCCAAGTCAATACCTTGTATTCTCCCTCCATTGGCTATTGAGATTTTGGTTAGAGGTGGTAATGATTCACTCCTATCCTTTGTGATTTGATAGAGTGGCATAGTATTTTTTTGTAGTGTTCAATAATCTTTACTTTCTACTTTCTTTATCGCATATTTTAATTCATTTCTTTCTAGTTTTCAATGGAGGTGGAGACACCAAAGTAGGGGTCTAACTGAGGTAGACCTCTATACAACCCCAATAATTTTCCCCTTCTTGTTTATGTGTAGGTGGACATGCACGCGGAGCTAGCTAGTGAACAAGAAATTTTGTGAGATTATCTTCGTCACCCTCGATTTCTTTTACTTGCTTTATCATCTATGTATCTATTTCTTGTACTTTCTCATTCTATTTTTTCCATCAAAATCAACTAGCTAGGTTGTCCATAAGTTTATAGGTAGTTCTTACTATACTCCTTCATTTTCTAATCATACAAACACCAATGCACCAGCGAAACACCAATGTGCCACGTTGTCATCCAAAAACCACACTATCGTCCTTAGATAGAGAGCTATCTCAGTTGCAATATTGACTCTAAAACTAGGTCGCCTAGCCCAAACCTAGACTTTAGGTTTGAAGAGTGACATAATTACTACATAGTGCTCTTCATTCTCAATCCCCATCCTCGTAGAGTGAGGGAAGTTAGGGAAGACTTCTGCTCTCAAATCTCCATGACCTGGAGCCTTCACATGGTTGGTCCCCCTCTATTACATTTTTGGTGAACTCAACGTGAACCATTTTAATTCTATTTAGCAGTGCTAAAAGCTCCTTTCTTCATGTTCTCAGAGTATTGTAACTGTGAGTGTTGTGAGGAATTTCACCTTACAACCCAAACTACGACCCCTAATACACATATTTGGAAGGTTCTATATGTGTTGCGTAATGAAGCCTTAGTTGGGTCACAATCTGATTGCCAACCTTTTGGGGGCTTTGTGAGAGTATTGTTTAGTGTTCATGATGCCCTCTTTCCTGCATCTTCCTATCCCCTCTACATATCCTGCGAGTGGTCATCCAGGTATAACCTTCACCTTGCAGAACCTACCAATGGGTTTTAATAGAGAACCATCTCCTCTTTACATCCATGCATGAATCAAAAAAAATAATGTGGAAAGTGTTCTTGTTGACCCGACATGCCAAGTGAATGTGATTACTGAGGAGATCATGTTAATCAACTTCTTACATAAAAATGGGTATGACGCACCTTCAAGGACCATCTATATGAATAATGGACTTTCCATACCTCCCCTTGGTATCATCATCTTGTCGGTCCTTGTTGGACCCAAATCAGTAAACATGCTCTTTGACATAATCCTAGGGTCCACACTCTTCAAAGTGAAGCTGGGTATCCCATGGTTAGTAGCTATGAATGCAGTGCCCTCAGTCGTGCATAAATGTTTGAAGTTTATCCATGAGGGTTTTGTGCATGTAATCCATGACATTGGTTATAAACTACTAGTTGAGTGTGGTAGTTATTCCTTGGACCACTTTTGGCCTACACAATTTGGTCCACTCCCGCCTAGGAAGGACCTTTTGTATTGAACATATGAAAAGTACAAGAAAGGGTGCTTAATTCCTAGAGTGAGATACCCTCCATCACCTTATGTTCTTTCATGTAGGGCTTGTTTAAAAGCTAACCATGATGCCACCATGGTGCATACAAGGGAAGAAGAGAAGCACTCTTGATGTTCCTCTTCTTCCTCTTTCATTGTATAGCATGATGCTTCCTCTTAGCCTACTATGTTGCCATCAGATTCTACTTCACATTTGGGAGAAAATCCTATGGTGATTGCTTGGAAAAAGCCCATGCATCCTACGTTTGAGCCTCCTATTCTACCCATGAATCCTAGGCCTAGTTGATATGGTAGAAGGAAGGGTCCCCATGGAGAATCATCTATGTCTCAGCCTCTATGGTCTCCCACCATTCCTACAATTAAGGAAATGAATGGGAAGAGGCCCATTGTCGAGGCACTACAACTGACTCCCCTTGTTGCCTCTCAACCTCTTCCTCCTACTCCCATTTAGGAGTCTATTCCTCCACCAGAAATAGTTCTGATGGACACCCCTACGGCTGAGCTAGAGCCTTCTATCCCTTCACAACTCCCAACCTCTAGCTCAAAGAGTCATAGAAACCACCTTACACATGAGAACAAGTGTCGGTGAAAGGATTTTGTGGCTGAGCATGTTGCTTTGTAGAAAAAGGAAGATGAGTCAACTGCCCCTACATCAGGGCCTCCTAGGTATTGTTTCCTCCTCTCTTCCCCCCTCTACTTCCATTCAATCAAGTTTAGTCTCACTTCTGGCTCCTGCTATGATCATGAGTGTACTTGACCCTAAAAAGGTGTAGGTGTTTATTGCTCCTTCGGTCAAGCCACCCCTTTTTATGTTCCTTTCGGACATCCCACCATTCTATAAACTTGTGGATATTCCAGCTACCTTAGTAGTGTCCGTCAAGGTTTTCTCCACCTCTTCCATGCATCTTTCCTCGTCTATGGGGATTTTTCATCCCCCGACAAAGAAGAAGGTGGAGGTTGGCCCTTCTAGCAATGGAGGGCATAAGAGGACCCCACCTTCTCCAAAGGGTGGTCATGCACTAGCTTGTTCCATCCTAGTGACAAAAGATGTTTTGTCTTTCCCTGAGTTTGCCACCACTCCCGAGTCACTCAGTGAACCAAGCGGTGAATATTGGGCATCATCCCTCTATTTTTTGAGGTATGACATGCCACTCTAGTAAAGTGCATGTTCAACTCTCCTGATCTAGGTCTCAATTCTTGTTAGTGATCTTCAAAATCACTAACCATAGTCTATAACCCAATGGAGAATATATTCCATGCATGTACTTAATTCCTAGCTATTGTTGTGAGAGGGTCAAAATCCCTCTCCCTAATATTCCACCTCACCTAACTTCATCTACATTCCCCTTATAATGATCTAGATTAGGAAGCAAATGACCTCTTGGTCGATGAGTGTTAGGGTAGGCCTCTTCTTTAATTTTAGATTAGGTGTATTTGTTTTGTGATGTGTTTCCCCATGTTTGTGTTATGTGTTCCTGGATGACCCAAGTTATCACCCTTGTTGGTGCTTGAATATAAGAGTGATTATGTGTCATAAACCTTCTTCTATTTGTA
>VDFB02020280.1:0-37491 GCA_007258455.2 Sequoia sempervirens
ACTCCTGTTGCATGTGAGTCGAAAAATAGTTAGCGAATGTTCAAATGCATTAGTTGTAACATTAACATAGCCAATTATCAACCCAACATACCTCAAGTACATCGATTTGAAAGCCTTTTGAAGTTGATATCCGAATCGTAGTCACTGTTGTACTTTCAGCAGTATTAGTTAGACCAAGAAGAGATAAATTGTTGGCTTTAAGTACATTTTCAAATTCTAATATGCTTTGACCAACTGTGGTAAAACTTCTCTCTAAGTTCTTTGTACCGACAACAGATGATGAAACAGGCCCACCAACCACTGGGATACCTAAGGTAGGTGTTGAAACAGTTGATGTAGAGAGGAGGCCATTTGAACTTGATACAGGGGTCAAGTTTTCTGCCAAGCAAACAGGAATCAATTACTGGAAAATAAATGAGGTATAATTCTTCAAGTGCAGAAAAAAGTAACCAAAACAAAAAGTTCTTGCTTGCTAAGTAGGCATCCCTAGCTGTAACATGCAGGCTTTTTAACATGTGTTGATAATTGTATACACAAAATTTAACTTATATACAACGAAAATGTCCCATAGAGAGAGATGAAGATTGAAGTTACATGCCTGAGAATCCTGAGGCAGACACTCTTTTAAATGATGAAGCCAAAGGTTCTGAGGATGGAGATGAAATTTTAAGGGGCAAAGTGGACACAGCCTCAGCTACAGCAACATCATCATTCATGTTTAAACGAGGAGACTCAGCCATTGCAATTGCCAATTGTGCTTTCAGAGACTTCTCTTTACGAAATGGTTCATCCCTCTCCGAATGCTCTAAAATTTTACAAGTTGTTTCCCTAAGCAATTCAAATGCCAACGAAACACTCTGTTTCTCCATTTCCAGTGGTTTCTTGACAACTACAGCCAGCGTATTTTGTCCAAATTTATTTGCATGTAACGACAAAAATTTAATTGTTTATTGGCCGAACAAAATTGATTAAAATTAATGGTCTTTTGTCAGGTGCTCCTTATAGGGCCTCCTAATGTTAGACCCTCATCTAACACAGAGCTACTCCTCTTTTTTAACATCTAGGTAGCAAATCATATCATGTAAATAATCAGCAGTTTATCCCAGAAACCGAAATCAAAGAAAATCATTAAGAACTTGGGAGAAAAATTGTCAAACATGGACTCTCACTACCTGTAATTGGAAACTGTATTGGTGTCCACTGAGATTCTGGAGTGTTTATTGGAGTCCCATCGCCTATATGCTGTTTATTGGACTCTCTCCTTGGCTTTTTTCTCTGTTGTGGCTCTAGATTTCACACATTGTGTGGTTCATTTCCACTATTTACTATGACAGCTGATGGAGTTGAACCATTTCTTAATCCAGCTTGTCCCATTGAAATTGGTGCAACCCTGACCCCTCTACTTCTCCTCCTCTTCCCTCTCTCTCCTGAGTAATTGTCATTCCCCTTGTTACATAAGCCATTGCCTGATTTTTTTTCTTTTTGCAAATGTGATGCTACAACAGCCTTTGCCTTTAGTTTCAAATCTAAATTTGTCGTAGAATGATCACTCAACAACAACGAGACGTTCATGGAAAGTTTCCATTTTTGTTTACTCATAATTTGAGCTTGCCCTATTTTTTTTAAGCTTTCTATTTATTTTTTCATTTCTTTAAGACAGTTTCATCCTCCCTGCAATGAAGATTAGATTTAAAATATAGAGGATTAATTTGAAAATCCTCTTGTTGTGTGCAGAGACAAACACAGGCACGTTTCCTCTCCTCGAAAATTGCATGAAAGAATTTGAGTAAGTATTTATAATCTTTGATGTTCCCTTCTTCTAAGATTTGAAAAGTAACTTCCATACAATTTTCGAGGTTAGGGAACGTGCCTGTATTTGTCTCTAAGAGCAACAAGAGGATTTTCAAATTAATCCTCTATATTTTAAATCTAATCTTCATTGCAGGGAAGACGAAACTGTCTTAAAGAAACGAAAAAACAAATAGAAAGCTTAGAAAAAACAGGGCAAGCTCAAATTATGAGTAGACAAAAATGGAAACTTTCCATGAATGTCTCGTTGTTGTTGAGTGATCATTCTACAGCAAATTTAGATTTGAAACTAAAGGCAAAGGCTGGTGTAGCATGCATCACATTCGCAAAAAGAAAAAAAAATCAGGCAATGGCTTCTGTAACAAGGGGAATGACAATTACTGAGGAGAGAGAGGGAAGAGGAGGAGGAGAGGGGTCAGGGTTGCACCAATTTCAATGGGACAAGCTGGATGTGGACAAGCTGGATTAAGAAATGGTTCAACTCCATCTGCAGGAAGCGCCCTTTACAAGAAGTTAGGAGCCTGTCGTAGTAAATGGTGGAAATGAACCAGACAATGTGCAAAAAACACACTTAAATTTTTTGAAAAATCTAAAAAGAAAAAAATACCCTTTTTAATCTTAATATGCAAATTTTGAAATATAATTTTATGTTTAAATTAGTATTTTTCTTTTACTTTTCATGACAAGCAGATCATTGCCCCTAAGAATTGTGGTTGATTCCAATCACCCAAAAAATAGTAAAATTTATTTTTAATTATGGAAAAAAGTCATTCACTGGAGGAGAGATTCTCGGTTGAGTTGATATGTTTATTTTCTATTTTTGATAAATAGTCATGTCAAAATGTTTGATATTACCACTATGTCAGAATTATTGTTTTGTTTTGAAAAGTGTGAGGGAAGAAATTATTAATTTTTTATTGATTTATTAAAAACAATTTAATCATATCAACTGTAGTACGGTTTTAATATGTACTTAACTAACTGCGATAAAGGATGCCGTAATGTTAAAAACCTAAATGTGTTCATTTTTAGGATCTTGGCGGTAATTTTCATTTTAATAAACAAACTCTAAAACCCTCGTCAAAAACCTTAATTTTAAGGGAGCAGCTCGCCAAATTGGAGAAGTGAAAGGTCAATACCAGCAAGCTGAAAGAGTTTGGAGGAGCCGAAACCAAAAGCGGCAGGGAGGACAAAAAGACAACATGCAAGTGCCTAGTAAAAAAAAATGGACGCATGGACAGGGTGTGTGAACTGTTTAACAGAATGCCTCAAAGAATTGTGGTCTCAAGGAATGCAATATTTGCAGGATATGCTCAAATGGTTTTGTTGAAAAGACTTTAGAACTTTTAAGCAAATGCAATTGGCGGTATTAAGCCAGACTCCTCGAGCCTTGCTAGCATCCTCCCTGCCTATGAGCAAATGGGAGCATTGGGAAACGGTTATGGACATCCATCATAGCATTTAAAAAATATATATATACACTTAACTACGTAGGGTAAAGGATGCTGTAATGTTAAAATGCATAATAAAGAGGTATCAGGGATCACAGCCATGCATCTTGTAATAAAGAATTTGCCCTAGGCGCTAGCAATTCTCCTTAAAGCCACATTTTACACAGTAAGACCATGGCAAGCGACTTACCTCAAGATTATTCCATGCTGTCATGGGGCAAAATTTGGGCACTGTCTATCCAGCCCAGGAATGCACTCGGGGATGAATGCCTCCCATCATATGCATCATCTGCTCCATTTAATAATTATTAAATTGTTTAATAATTTAATTTTTTAATATATATATATATATATATATATAAATTTTTATATTTTTATTAATACATCATTAAAATCTTTAATAAAAAATATTAAAAAATTATTTTATATTGTTAATATTTTTTTGTGCTATATTTAAAAAATATTTAATAAACTCTTTTTGCAGCTGTGCACATGTCCCACCCTCTCCCACGAGGGTGGGGGAGAATAGACCTCGTGACCAACCTCCTGCAACAGGAAAGATTTAGCCAACCGAGCTAGGGCCCCAACACCAAAGCAAAAAGTTAATTCAATTAAATATTTATACATTATTATTTTGAATGGTATGAAAATTATAATATAATGATTTTATTTTATTGTTTGTAAAAAATAAATAAATAATTTTCACACATTTTTTTAAAAAAATATGTAAGAGACAATGAAAAATATTAAACCTTTTTTACGTATATATTTTTAAAAAAGATATCATAGTTTTAACATTTACTTAAGAACTAAAACTAAAACAAGTAAAAAAATAAAATAAATAAAAATAGTTCTTTAAATAAATATAAAATAATAAAAATAAAAATAGTTAGTGTTAGAATAGAATTAGGTTTAGGCTAGGATTACAATTAGGATTAAAATTAGGGTTAGAATTAATCTATGGTTAGGGTTAGAGTCGGGATTTAATGTTACTATTATTATTAAGCTTAATTCTAGCTCTAATTTGGACATTTATTCGCTCATAATGGCTTGGGGCTTAGATTTGGGAGAGCCAATTGAAATTGTGAAAAAGGTGATGAAGGCACTGGTGCATAAGGATTATCTGAAGAACATGGAATCACTGTTAGAATGGACGATTCCAGGAGTTGGGATGGATATTGGTGAGGGAATTGAAAGCAAAGAGGATGAAGAAACAGTGAAATGTGTACCCTTTGTGAAATGGCCAGAAGGAAAATGTAAAGCCAAATGGAGAGAGGGAGCAACATGTGAGTGGGAGGCTCTAAATTTGATTGTGGAATTAATAGAAGTTGAGGCAGTTATAGTGAAGGCAAAGGCTAAAGTGAAGCAGCCAAAGAAGTTGGAGCAGTTGGAGCAGCTAGAGAAGATGGAGTAGTGACCTCAGAGGAAGAGGAAGAAGAATGTGAACTCTATGGAAACTGTGGCAAGTAGCTCATCTGTAGCTCTTCAGTTAACATAATCCTCTGCCATGAATTTGAGTTTTTTGGTTATCTGTAGTTAGTTTTTGGGGGTTTTACAAAACTGTGGGCAATGAAAAAGAGTTTTTGGTTTGCAGGGTAGTTAGTAGTTATTCATAAAAGACAGTGAATGTAATTTTTAGTGAAAATTTTGATTCTGAAATAGTTGTTAAGGACTGTAGTGAAGTCACTACAGATATTTATTGTAAATTTTGAAAAAAATAAATATATAAACTCTCCATCCATACAACTATAATCTCAAAAAAGATTGTAAATAAGAAAATTAATAGTTTGAATACAAGTAATCTATGTCAATTTTCAAACATTAATATTCTCTAGTTGTCACCTAAACCTGATTTAATAAGTAATAA
The DNA here is from genome assembly GCA_007258455.2 of Sequoia sempervirens. NCBI lineage: Eukaryota > Viridiplantae > Streptophyta > Pinopsida > Cupressales > Cupressaceae > Sequoia > Sequoia sempervirens. The sequence goes on from VDFB02020280.1 coordinate 5,128, forward strand.
GCACTTACTGGTAATCATGCCTGCCCACCAAAGTGGCTCATATAGGTAAGAATAACCTCCCACTCCTGAAATAATTTTTTCATGGTCACTATTAGTATGTAAAAATAAATTTGGAAGGAACAGAGTTGCAAAGATAGAATAGAATGAAGACTCTAAAGAAGCTATTTTCACATTGTAGCTTTCTGACAATCCAACATGGCACTGAAGCTTAGTGTTTGACTTTTGTTCAACATTGTTGGTGTAATTAAAATGTCTGTACACCTTGTCCTAGGTCATGATTGCACCTTAGTTAAGTTTTACTTAGGGACCACATAGGAGGTTGTTGGAGATTTTCCACCTTTTATGGACTTGACATCTCATACCTCATCACTTCCACCTTTTGTGGACACATCATGTGATCATCTCTCCACCTTTTGTGGGAGATCCACCTTTTGTGGAGATTATCACATTATCTTTTTCCACTTTAGATGGAGTGATAACTCTTCATTGTTGTCACATGTCATAAGATTACGACACTTGTCATAATCTTATGCCCTCCTATGTTCTCACCTTGGCTATATATCCAAGGGGTCTCCTATGCATGTATTGAGTATTGTATTGCATATCATATTATTGACATTGAATACAGTTTATTCTTGTCATATTCTATCTCTCTTTTTGTGCTTTCTATTAGGCCTCTAGATCTTGGGTGGCTACCTTCATAGCCAATTCTTACATGGTATCAGAGCTATTGGAGTGCCTTTAGTTAGTCATTTTGGAGAGATTCTTGGAGGGTTCTATTTTTGGCCTTGTGTTGTAGGTGCATTTTGGGAGCTTGTTGCATTAGATTTGAGCTCGCCATTGCATCTGGAGTGCCCGAGATAGTTAGATTTGCCTTTTGTTTCATCTCAGTTGGACATTGGAGGCCAAATCTACGAAGGGTTGAAGATTGGAGGTGGTTGCCAGATCCAGAAGCTAGCTACCACTTTGGAGCATTTTCAGCCGAAAAGGACCTCACCATCGTACTCAGAATGGCCAAAAACCCATAATCGGCGCCAAATGCGTCAGAGTGGAGCAAGTTGTTAGATGGGGGCAAAAAATTTAAATTCGTAGAATACTGACCAACACCTTACCAGCGGTGCGATTTTTATTTTCAAAAAAATAGTGAAGATTTTACCAGCGAATTCCTTTTTTAAATCATTCAAAAATTTTCTGTCGCCGATTTTTTGTATTGTAAAAGTTTTTAAAAAAATTTAAGTTTTCTTAGCGAGAATGCGGCGGTACCACTGGCTGCGGCTTTTGTCTGCAGCGGTACCAACCCACCGGCCGGGTGCCGATGGTGCACCAGCTAGCTGCCGGGCCAGCCAGCCAGTCCTCACCTCCTATAGGAAGTCTCCGCGGCAGCCTCGGCCAGACCGGGAAAATCCGGCAACCACGAACCCCCTCCGTCCGATGACAGCAATCTCCTAGCGTGCGTCCACATCGCCCGTGACTTCAAATTTTCGGCGACATTTCAATTTTCGTGACATTTTCAAATCGGGCGGCATATTCGAGCAATTATGGAATATTAGGCAAGCCTGCGACGGCATGTGAGCGGTTAACCTCAATTTTAAGCTGTGAATTTTTGGCCAGTAGGAAAACCATCGGAATTTAACATAGTGAAATGATGACATCAGCTTAGCGTCAGCGATGGCGTCATCATCTTTTGAAAAATTTTCCCCCTCACCAATGAGCTTTTCAGTTTTGCAGTTCAACTTTGGAAGGCCATATCTAGCTCATTTTTGCTTCTTTTTTCGAGCAATGTTTTTTGATTTGAGCTAATTTTTCATGTACTTCGTAGTGGTGTACTCAGTTTCTGATTTTGGTGCACAGATTTTCCAGAATTTTCAGTTTCTCATGACTGTACCTGTCTTGTCACCATTTCTGCAACTTCAGAGGCTTCGTTCAGGCTCATACGAACTCCTTTTCAAGTGCCATTTTTTTTGAAAGTGCATGATTTTTTGTCTACTTCTTGAATCTGCAATCAGTTTGAAGCGATCTTGAGTGGATTTTGTACTTTCAGCATATGGTCATTTTTGGCCTATTTGGCACTTGTATTGCATAGATCTGGATTTAGGTCTTTGCTTTATTGTTCTAGTCTATTATCAGCCTCTTTATTGGAAAGTTGTAAATCAGAAATCATAAGCCCACTTAGCCAAGTTGCAAGTGGCCTATTGTACACGCACTACATTATAAAGTGCCAAAATCATCTATTTGTGGGGGGGTACTTTGATTGAGTGAATTTGGGGGGTGTATATTGTGTGATTGTTCCTATTTTCTCTCTTGTGCTCTTGCATTGCATCATGGGTTCATCTAAAGTTCCACTCTTAACTGCACATAATTATGGTACATGGAAAGTACGTGCATGGAGTAAACTAATGGAAAAAGGTTTAATTCACTACATTGATGGAACCATAACTGCACCTTCAGATCCTAGGGTAGATCCAACTGCATATATGGATTGGCTCACTAAAACTTCTATGGCATTGGGTACACTAAGGAAGTTCATTTCAGATGATCTCATTTTCCATGTTGATAAATGTACTACAGCTAAGGAAGCTTGGGATAAACTTGTTGCTTTGTATGGTAAGGTTGATAAGGTTAAGGGATACAAACTTGAACATGATCTCTTAAGCCTTGATCCCAAAGATTTTGATACAATTCAGGATTATGTCACTAAGGCAAATGAATTAAGAGCACAACTAAAAGATTGTGGTATTGAAAAAGAGGATGATCAATTGGTCTTCAACTTGTTAGATAAACTTCCAGTTGAGTATGCAGCCTTTGTTTCAAGTTTTCAAACTCAAAGATTGACAATAAGCAACTTCAAAACACCATCTTTTGAGGCTCTCACAGATCTTTTGATTCTTGAGCAAAATAAGTTGATGAAAATGGGCATTCTCAAAGTCTTCAACTTCAAGAGCATTGGTGGTCAATCATGGAAACAATAAGCAAGGCAAAGGAAAGGACCAAAAGAAATCTTCGCCAAAGCCACAAGGAGAGAACAAACAATCCACTCCTCCACAACAAAGCTCATCAACATCATCTTCTTCAAAGAAGTACAACAATTCAAGTAAGAGGGAGCAACCAACATGTGCATATTGCAAAAGGATTGGTCATGATGAGCATCGTTGTCATGTTAAGCAAATTGATGAGTTGAAACACATCCTTAAGAAGAACAATATCAACTTGCCAACTACATATCAAGAGAAGGAATCATCTCCTTCCAATTCTTCTTCTAAGGGAAAAGGAACAACTCTCATGGCAACAACATCAAGCTCTTCTCCTTCTTCTACATCATCTCAATATGAGAAACATAAGGGGCAAGCATTTCTTGCAGTTGCAGATTCCAATTCAGATTAGTGGATCATTGATTTGGGAGCTTTGCATCATATGACTTCGTCCAAGGATATGTTCTCTTCATTTGATTCTTGTTCATCACCACCCATTTTGATGGCAAACAACACTTCTTTGGAAGTTTGAGGGAAGGGTTCTATTGACGTTGAAGGTGGAGCATTCAATGATGTTCTATGTGTACCTACTTTGTCAAGGAGCATCCTTTCCATCTATCAGATTACACATAGTGGTTCAGGAAAGAGTATAGAGTTCACACCAGATTCTGTCATATTTTGAGATTTGCATAGCAAGGCTCTTGTTGTAGTTGGGGAGGTTGATGATCGTTCTCGGTTCTACACCTTCTCATATTTTTCTCCTATTGATGATTCAATTCACCCTACTGTGGACAAACTTGATGAGATTGAGTATGGTTACTTGAATCTTGGAGTGCTCTCTACTCCTGAGGTTCATGAACCTATTGATGATACTCCATCTCCTACATTGACTGATGTACCTAATGATACTTGTGTTCTGAAGTTTCAGTGCCTTGTGATTCAGTGCAATAGTGTATACCTTGTCTTCCAACAGCAGCTTCATGGGATGACTACTTGACAGACATTGGCAGTTTGTTTGTGGAATCCTACATTGCAGACTTGGGAGACACACTTGATTACTTACATCTTCTCTTTGATGAAGGTGATTCTTCTTCAGTTGTTGCGAGGGAACACTCTGACCCTCCTCTACATGATCAGTCTTTCGAGGTTGATGTGATTGTGGATGCATCTTTACAGCAGTTGGAGGAGGCCACTTTCTCTTTTGAGGAGACATTGTCTTTGGAGTATGTTCTACCTTCATCCTTGCTAGATCTTGAGTTGTCTTTTTCAGCGGATCAGAGTGTTGTTGCAAAGGGTTTCTCACAGATTCCAGGAGGTGACTACATTGCAGCTTCACATGGTTTGGGAAAGGCATCTTTCGGCATCGACACAGGGACACTTGAGCAGATTTCAGAGACTTCTTACATTTTGAGGGTTCTTCCTTCTTCACTTGTGGATTGGGGAGACTTCATTCATACACCTTTGGTATTGTTTCTTCCCAAGGGGAGGAACGTTGTTCGATAGTTTTGGAGCAGCTTCTTCATTCCTTCTCAAGCATCTTCCATTGGTGATCATTGTACATTGAAGGGGGGCTACCTTGTCTCTCTTCTTCTCTTGTATGGGGGGGACTTTTTCCTCACATGGGGTTTTTTCCTTCTCATGCTATGTTCATAGCTTTTGTATCTCATCTCTCTTTTGGGGGTAGTTTTTTCCCACTGGTTTTTCTATCTTTACTCCACTTGTGAGAGATTTCATTGCATTTGTACATGGGTACCTAACATGGCCTCGTGCAGGACCCATCTTGCATTAATTTTGCTTTTGTGTACATTCTCCCTAAGTTGCACTTAAGGGGTGTTGGTGTAATTAAATGTCTTGTACCTTGTCCTAGGTCATGATTACACCTTAGTTAAGTTTACTTAGGGACCACATAGGAGGTTGTTGGAGATTTTCCACCTTTTGTGGACTTGACATCTCATACCTCATCACTTCCACCTTTTGTGGACACATCATGTGATCATCTTTCCACCTTTTGTGGGAGATCCACCTTTTGTGGAGATTATCACATTATCTTTTTCCACTTTAGATGGAGTGATAACTCTTCATTGTTGTCACATGTCATAAGATTACGACACTTGTCATAATCTTATGCCCTCCTATGTTCTCACCTTGGCTATATATCCAAGGGGTCTCCTATGTATTATTGAGCATTGTATTGCATATCATATTATTGACATTGAATACAGTTTATTCTTGTCATATTATATCTCTCTCTTTTGTGCTTTCTATTAGGCCTCTAGATCTTGGGTGGCTACCTTCATAGCCAATTCTTACAAACATAAAAAAGAACTGAGCCATGGGATAGAACACTGAAATCAATTTGTTTTTCAAAATAAGTTAGTATACTCAAATGTGAAAGGAGATGAAAGCATAATCAAAGAAATGTGTTAAAAGGGTGCCTCCATTTATGTGCAGTGCAGGTGGAAATTGTCTAAATTTTGAAGTTCAATATTGAAATTTTATTTAAAATTGAAATATAGATGTCCTTAGTTGATCATGAGTAACTAGTAGATAAAGCTAACTAGTTCAAGGTATTCACTATCATGTTTACACATTCCCTAAGTATCTACTAAACAAATAAATCTTGCGTAGAATGTATATATTTCTAATTTGAAGATCATATTTACAATCATGGAGAGTTACATGAGGTATAGGTCAAGTCTCTAGTTGATATATAATTGGTGCAAATCTAAGGTCTTAAGTTGTCCTACCCAATAATCTTTATTCCAATCTTTAAATGACATAAAATATTGAGGCTTATCCTTTGTTGTTCTCAAATTCTCAATCAAACCATCTTAATCATATCATACTAAAAGTTTGTTGTAAGGACCAAACCATGTAATTTTTGAGAGTCCCACTCAATCTCAAGGCCAAAAGCATAACATCTAGCTTAAAACAAGTACATACCAAAATTTTCAAATAGTACAGTGATATCTTCAACAAAACCCTAAGTACTTAAATCCTTCCATGGTTTTTTGTTGATGTAATTAAATTATCACAAATGGTCTAAAAGGTGAAAGGGACTTCATTTTTCTTGTAAGTTGTAAGCCCTAAAAACAAGTTAGTCAATCATCAAGGTAAATACATGACTGGAACATGGGTGAGGTAATAGTCATCAAGGTGATTACATGATTGGAACAAATGTGAGGTAATAGAAGGAACAAGTGTCAGGTAACATAAGGCTTTATACCTCTTTCCTCATAACCCAAATCAAGATTTGAGGTAAGCGGAGGAATGTAGCCTACTCACTGCTTCTACACAACAAACTTTAATCTATACTTTCTTTATAAATGTTCTAAAAAAGAATGTCATATGACCACGAAAATAATTTCAACTATCATAGTTATATGATTTGTCATCAACACCATCTCATCACAAAACCATCAGTTATAATTTAATCATGACTGAGGAAATACATACCCAGTACATCCTCTTCAATACAAGGTGAGCTCAGTCAATTGTTCAAGCCAACAAGTACTCCACAACCTCTCTCCTCCTAGCAAGTAACACCCCTTGAGTTCTCTCAATGGACCGTTCTTCCCATCAAGCTTCAATATGATGGACAGTTTTTGATGCAAAGCAATTTGGCTTTGAACAAATCATCACAAAACAAGCTCATTTGAAAACAACCAATTGATTCATAAAACTCTTCCAAATCACTCCTTTGCAAAAACTCTTCAACTCATCTAGTAGGTTTGTAGACCCAGATTTTTGACTTTATCTCACAATGAACCACTCAACAATCAATCTATCTACTCTTTTAGACACCCTTTAAGGAAAACTATAACTTACCTTCAAAACCATCATGGGTCACTTTGGACCATCTCACGCAAAACCTAGAAACAACGATGTCCTAATAGACCAATTAGGTCTATGTTTCAAAGGAGGTACCTCAAAATCTTTCCTCCAACTCCAAACAACCACTCAGATCTTCTTACTAGTCAGCATAGGTCCCTAATCAACAATTTTTAGATGGGAAAACTATCATCTAACCTCTGTAACTGAAAACCCTCACTTTACACTAGCTTGGGGTAGGGTTTATTAAAAAATGACATTACCAACCTCTCACAACTCTATCACTTCCTCCAACACTCTTCATTATGTCTGAACATGCTTACAATATGAATTGGTCAATCATGACCTTATTAATGACTTCTAGACTCAAAACTCAACTGACCCAAGACCTCCATGAATCAACATTTCACAAATACCTTGGTGCTCCTGCAACCGTTTTTAAATGTTTAATTCAAGAAGAAATAGAGCTATTCAGATATACAGGTCAAAATCAAATACATTTTTACATTTATGTATTGGTATTGCAAACTCTTTTATGAAGGCTCAAACTAGGGTTTTCCTAATTGGTGCCTCTAGATTCTAGGTTAGAATCTTACAAGACTTAAATAGTGTACATACCAACCTCCACTTTAATGTCACAACGACCGTTGTTACTATTTTCCCCCTCAATCCATCACAGTACCATTGCCAGGAGTCACCCAAAGGTGTCTACCAGATGATAAGGTGTAATCAACAAGAGGGGTGTATACCTTTGTCCTAACCACAGAGGTTTTCTGTGGTTAGGTATAACCCCACCTTGAAACCCCAAACATATAAACTCAGTGCTCCATCAAGACCCATCCCCTACCTTGGTACCCCTATCCCCGTCCCAGAAATGTTCTAGGGACTTGGTGGACTAAAAACTTCTCCATGCCTTGGCATCTGACAATGTTACAAACTTGAGCTCCAATTTTGATACAAACCTACTAGTTGCATCTGCTAATTAGGGACAACCGAAGCCTTTGGGAATTTTTTTATAATTCTTATTGAATATGTATGCACATTGATAATAAATGAATTTGAATTTGTTACTTTGTTTGTCATTTCTTATGTGAAATCTCAATTCAAGTCTAATGTTATGTATTAATCTTCCACAATGCCTATGACGAATGCTTTATCAATGTTCTGATATGAATATTTGGAATTTCTCTATATTTTTAAAAAAATCCCTATTTTTTATAGTCATCCCCTACTATCCCCTAAAAATAACCCAAAAGTACCCCCGTACCAAAAACACGTCCCACCGTCCCCTGTCGTCCTCATCCCCGAAAGTTGGGGGAGCATAGTATGAACTTGATTTTACGAAAAGAGACATTCAAGCATACAAGAAAATCTAACTCTACAACATTGAAAACACCAAATAACAATCACTATAGGAAAAACTAGCTTAAGTAGACAATATATGCAAGATGTGGAATCGTAGAAAAAACACCAAAATTGTTTGATAGAATGCCTCAAAGAGATGTCATCTCATGGAATGAAATGATTGATTGTAGAATGTGCACAAAATGGATTTTGCAAGGAACCTCTCAAAATATTTGAATTAAGGAAGCACTCTGCAACAAATCCTAACATTGTAAGCTTTTCTTGGGTTCTAGGTGCATGCATTCATGCAGGTTTAGTGGATGAGGGCTACACATACTTCACACGCCAGTAACCCTTATTGCATTACAATTTTCATATATAGTTGATATTAGGTGTGCATGGTTGATCAACCATTCATATTTTTAGTTGGATCCTAAAAATTCTGCAACATATGTTCTTCTCTAAAACATTTGTACGAGGTTCAAATAGTAAAGAGATTGATGAAAGATAGAGGAATTTAAAAGATACCTGGATGTTATAGTTGGATATGCTCTGGTAGACATATATGCAAGATGTGGAATCGTAGACAAAACAACTAAATTGTTTGATAGAATGCCTCAAAGAGATGTCATCTCAGGAATGAAATGATTGATTGCAAAATGTGCACAAAATAGATTTTGCAAGGGACCTCTCTAAATCTTTGAATTAATGAAGCACTCTAGAACACATCCTAACATTGTAAGCTTTGCTTGGGTTCTAGGTGCATGCAATCATGCAGGTTTAGTGGATGAGGGCTGCACATACTTCACACATCGGTAACCCTTCTTGCATTACAATTTACATATATAGTTGATCATTAGGTGTGCATGGTTGATCAACCATTCATATTTTTAGTTGGATCCTAAAAATGCCGCAACTTATGTTCTTCTCTAAAACATTTGTATGAGGTTCAAATAGTAAAGAGATTGATGAAAGATGGAGGAATTAAAAAGATACCTGGATGTTATAGTTGGATATGCTCTGGTAGACATATATGCAAGATTTGGAATGATAGACAAAACACCTAAATTGTTTGACATAATTCCTCAAAGAGATGTCACCTCATGGAGTGAAATGATTGATTGCAGAATGTGCACAAAATGGATTTTGCAAGGAACCTCTCTAAATATTTGAATTAATGAAGCACTCTGGAACACATCCTAACATTGTAAGCTTTCTTGGGTTCTAGGTGCATGTAGTCATGTAGGTTTAGTGGATAAGGGCTGCACATACTTCACACATCAGTAACCCTTATTGCATTACAATTTTCATATATAGTTGATCATTAGGTGTGCATGGTTGATCAACCATTCATATTTTTAGTTGGATCCTAAAAATAATGCAACTTATGTTCTTCTCTAAAACATTTGTACGAGGTTCAAATAGCAAAGAGATTGATGAAAGATAGAGGAATTAAAAAGATACCCGGATATTATAGTTGGATATGCTCTGGTAGACATATATACAAGATGTGGAATCATAGAAAAAACACCTGAATTGTTTGACAGAATGCCTCAAAGAGATGTCACCTCATGGACTGAAATGATTGATTGCAGAATGTGCACAAAATGGATTTTTCAAGGAACCTCTCAAAGTCTTTGAATTAATTAAGCACTCTAGAAAACATCCTAATTTTGTAAGCTTTGCTTGGGTTCTAGGTGCATGCAGTCATGCAGGTTTAGTGGATGAGGGTTGCACATACTTCACACATCAGTAACCCTTATTGCATTACAATTTACATATATAGTTGATCATTAGGTGTGCATGGTTGATCAACCATTCATATTTTTAGTTGGATCCTAAAAATGTTGCAACTTATGTTATTCTCTGAAACATCTGTATGAGGTTCAAATAGTAAAGAAATTGATGAAATATAGAGGAATTAAAAAGATACCTAGATGTTATAGTTGGATATGCTCTGGTAGACATATATGCAAGATGTGGAATCGTAGACAAAACAACTGAATTGTTTGACAAAATGCCTCAAAGAGATTTCATCTCATGGAATGGAATGATTGATTGTAGAATGTGCAAAAAATGATTTTTTCAAGGAACCTCTCAAAATCTTTGCCCAAATTTGAAGATCTCTAATGTTTAAGGCACTTTTTTCCCAAAACGACCTGACACATTTTCTGCCCATGCCCTATTGTTCTTTATCATCATTTTGCTTCAATTTCCTAGCTCTAAACCAAATCATAATGATCAGAAAAGCAATCCCAATCTTCTAAGTACACTTTTCTTCATGTTGGGTTGTTTTAAACAATATTTGATTGAGTTTGAAACACCCATTCAACTCTATTTGGTTCCAAAAATTTTTTTCCATATGATCTGAAATAAAACCCTTGAACTTCATCTACTTCATTCTAACAGAAATGGGTAGAAGACTTCATACACCAAGGGTTCTATCGGTTAGACGTGTCTTCTAGTTCTAGTGATGCATCAACGGTTCTGTGTTTTCATCGGCGAGACGAGCTTTCCTATTCCTGCGATGGTCTGATGGGGATGTCATCAGTGGAGTTCTTTCCCATTGTTGGAACCTGCTTTTTCATTGGCGTGAGGATCTTCCATCGGTGGGATGAGGTCTCCTATTCCCATGATGGTTCGATGGGGATGTCATTAGTGGAGTTCATGCTTATAGTTGGAACCCACTTTTTCATCAGCGTGAGGATCTTCTATCGACAGGACGAGGTTTCCTATTCCCAAGATGGTCCGATGGGGATGTCTTTGGTTCATCGGAGTGAGGATCTTCTATCAGTGGGACAAGGCCTCCTATTCCCGCAATGGTCCGATGGGGATGTCTCTAGTTCATCGGCATGAGGATCTTCTATCGGAAGGGCGAGGTCTCCTATTCCCATGATGGTCCGATGGGGATGTCTCTAGTGGAGACATCCCCATCTGACCATTGCGGGAATAGGAGACCTTGTCCCACCGCTAGAAGATCTTCACGCTCATGAAAAAATAGAATCGTTGACACATCACTAGAACTAGAAGACACATTCGACTGATAGACCGATAAGGTGGGGGCAGTTAGTTCCATTTTCTATAATGTGGTAAGAGTCATACATGTAATGCTATGTCAGGCTAGGGAACTCTTCTTGGAGGTTCTAAACGATTTGCCTCTTTTTTATAAGACTGTGTTGGAAGTGCCACCTAAATCACAATTGTTTGGTGGGATTCCAAACTCGGACAATGAGGTGTAGTTGTAGAAATATCATAGAGAGAAGCTACAAGCTACTATGATGATTTTTCCAAGAAAATTTATATTAGAGTCTTGCTTAGCATGGCTTAAGACATGTGCAGATGATATTCTCCCTATAAATAGGCTTGGGGGAAAGTATTTGCTTGATCTTGTGAAAAGTGGCAAGGAACTCACAAAGAATGAGACATTGATTAGAGAAAACATTAGGCAGTCTGTATGCATTTGAAGGGAGCTTGGAGTGGTTAAAAATGGTTTTTGGTTCAAATGTTGAGTTTCCATGGCAATGCATGTGTGAGATTGTTTTGAAGCACTCAAAGATTCTATGGGATGAACTTTTTGAAAGCCTATTTGTTAGTAGGATAAAACAAATAGTCGCTGATGGATTTGCAGATCTGCGCGAGAGAGTTAAGGTTGGTAAATGCCTTGAAGCCATAGTTACATCTCTAGCAAGTTACAAAGATGTTGAAACCCATTTGCACAAATTAACTACTAGTGAGGGTTGGCTTGTAAAGAGAGGGGACCTAAAAAGTGTCAATTTACCTGGGTTGAGTTTTAGATTTATGATGACAAATGATGAAGACTAGTTTGGCCGCCTTAACGCTTATTTTGGAACTGAGGTTAGTCAAATAAAATATACCATAGATGAGTGGTCCAACAGTATTCTGGAAGACCTAAGTTTTCTTCATGTGCACATAAATACCTTTCAAGGATAAATGATTTAGCACCTTATTTGCAAGAGAAATGTTTCCATTTTATCTCTACATTGATTGTTGAGATTGAAGAACATCTTGCACATCTTTCAGAAGATCTCTATCAAGAAATGAAAAATGAGGAGATGCTAGAAAAAATGAACAAGGAGACACTAGAACTGACAGTTATAGTGGAAAGGGCACTTTTCTTTGGGAGGCTTTTAGTTGCTCTCAATTTTCATTCGACAACTTCCCTTCCACTAGTTCTTGGCTCATCTCAGCTCTGATTTGTCGAGAACAAAGCTTCAATTTGAGGGAAAGGATTTTCAACTTTCAAATATTCCAATACTGATTTTGATTACCCTCTTCTAGACAGTTCTAGAAGACAAATACTAATGAAAGGGGTTGGTTTGAAGCCTGAATCACATGATAAAAATAATAGCACCAAATTGAATAAACTGAGAAGAAATATGCACAATCTTTGTATCAGAGCTCATAGCATGTGGATATTGTGGATAACTGAAGAGCTTTCAGGCATTCTCAAAAGAGATCTAAGGGAGGATGATTCTTTATCCATGACAACTCCTTTGAAGGCTTCTCATTTGGATTGCATGTTTTGTTTGTTGTGGCTTATGGAGTTGGTTTCATTTCCATGATGATTCATCTAATCATTGATCTCTTCTTGTAGTTTTCATGAGATTTCTTCTAGTTTTGATTTAAGTCATCATGGTTTATATCTAGATATATTAATAACCAAATGAGAATAAAGCATCTAGAGTAAAGAGCTACATTTGATTCTTTCAGTCACTTCAAACTCTTTACTTCCCAATAAATGGAAAAGACTAACATGTGCCCTTTCAACCCTTCCAGTCCATATTAATCATGGAGATGTAATCTATAAGTATGCAGAAAAGTATCAAAGAGGAGCCAAAAAGTTAGAGATTTTCATCGGTCCTATGAATCAGCTCTTGTTGTTTTTATATGAAAATATTGTTGTTTGTTTTCTATTTATAATATGTATTGGCGTCATTTGGGAACTCTTATTTTTGGGAATTCAGTAAGACTTTTCAAACAAAGTACGATGACATCTACTGTAAAACTTAACTACTACTCCACTGCACTGTAAATGTTAAACCCCTACCATCCCTGTTCTCATTTAATTGTACTCTACATGGTTGATAGAAGAGCCACTTTTCACTTTATTATTGTTCATCCTTTTTCTTTACGTGCTACTATGTTTTTTTCACTCAACTTCAAAAGTGATTTGCATGCCCCCTTAGAAAGTGGAAGCTAATTTTAAGAGTTCAAATTCTGAAATTTGTATGGACAACTCAATCTACATGTCCCTTAATATCATTTTTATAGATAAAAGTAAGTTCTCCTGTGAACTATGAAATTTGATAGTGGAAACTTCAAAAAGAAAAGATCTCTTTTAACATCTCATAATGGAAAAGAAAAGAATAAATAGACCTCGATTCCAAGTTCTCTATATAAATCCTTAACTTCTACAACACAAGATGGATTTGCTTTTCTATTATTAGCCTAAAAAAGAACATAATCACTGTTAGTCAACAAGCAACTAGTAAAATTATTAAAAAGAATGGATCATACAGATCATATGGCCTGACCATGTACAAATTTGAAAAGTAAAATTAACTGAAACCATGGAAAGTGACTTACCACAAGATTCTGCACAAATTGTGTCTGATGCGGAAAAATGGGCAGAGGTTGCAATCCAAAATCAGGTGTCGCTTTACTTCTCCATTTTGGTGGGCTACCTTGAAAATAAGGTTTCGACTGACTGCTCCATTTTGGTGGGCTACATTGAAAATAAGGTTTTCACCAAGGTTTTAGAGTATGTTTATTAAAATGAAAATTATGCTTATAAAAAAAAATTTGGTCCTTTTTCCTCTTAGATTATTTGGTTGCTTATTCTTATCTTTTTTTCTCTCTTCCTTTTGCTTTTTTTTGTTTTTCAAGGTTTTTGGGTTTTAGTTTTTTAGGTTCTCTTATGGTTTTCATTAATTTTTGTAATTTGGTGGTTTTTCGTCAATTTAGAAGAAACTTTGGTGTTCATATGATGTCACCACAAAACAAAATATTTATTCCACAAAAATACCTACTAGTAATTTTATTTGTAATATTTTAGTATTAATTATGGCGGGCTACGATTGAAAATAAGTCTTGATGAAGGTTTTAGAGTATGTTTATTAAAATGAAAATTATGGCCAAAATTTTAATAATGAGCACATTTATTTAGTTATTTAGTTAGTCATTTTTGTTTGTCTGATATTAGTCATTTTTATTTGCCTGATATTAGTCATTTATTTAGTCATTTAGTTGTGATTTTATCCGATGACCAAATTAGTCACTTATAAATGACCAAATTAGTCACTTATAAATGACCAAATTAGTCATTTATTTTCTAAATACTACTAGTGCTAGTCATGTGACTAAAAGTTTTAGTCACATAGTCAATTATTTGCCAAATTCTACTAGTGATTGGCATTACATCACATACAATTTCATCCTTGTAACCACCAATTTGGAAACTCACGAAACATTGTTCACTTACTAAAACTTGATGTCCTTTTTGCAACCAAGTGACTCGATATGGATTTGGGTGCTTTGTCCTTTCTAGTTTCAGCTTTTCCACCATCTCTTGTGACACTAAATTATCAGTACTTCCGCTATCCACAATGATAGTTCAACATTTTCCTTGTGCCTTGCAAATGGTTTTGAACAAGTTTCTCCTTTGTATTGGTTTCAGTTTTTCTTTCTCTAGTTTCAAAAGCACTCTTCTCAACATTAGAACTTATCCATCTTTTGGATCAACCAATTTTGTCTAATGCTCAGCTTTTGTGGCATATGCTCTTCCAGTGTTGGTCTTTTCTAATTCTTGTGTTTGAGGGTATTCAAAGGCCCTATGACCTATCTCCCCACAGCTAAAAAAAACTCTTGAAAATCCTCTTCCTCTTCCATACTCTCCTCTTCCTCTAGAAGTTTCACCTCTTCCCCTTGAATAATCCCCTCTTCCTCTTGCATTTGTCACTGGTGTTTGTTGTGACCAACTTGTTTCTTCTTCCTTTTTCTACTGCCCTCTTCGTGTACTTGTTTGTCCTCTACCTCATAAGGGTTTCCCCTTCCTCTAAAGCTTCCTTATTGCCTTCTTGCCAATTTTTCCTCCGCCTTCAATGCATATTGGTAAGCTTCTTCCACTGTTCTAATCAAGACCATGCTAAGTTCATCTTGGATATTAATCCTTAGGCCACTCACATACCGAGCTACTTTCTCTTCATCATCTTTGACATGTCCAACACAAATGCTCAATCTATTGAACTCTTTTGTATACTCCATGACATTGAGATCCTTTTTTTTAAGGTTTTGTAACCTCTTGATTATGTCGATGTGATAATCCACAAGTAAATACTTTGTCTTCAACTTTGTGACCATCTTTTCCCATTATTTTATTTTCTACTTTCCTTTTTTTGTCTGTTAATTTGCACTTGATCCCACCATAGGGAGGCATGTCCTTTTAGTCTGGTGCTAGCATATTTTACCTTCTTCTTTTCATCAATGGATTCTAGATCAAAATACTTATCCATTTCTACAATCCAATCAATGAGTTCCTCAGGCTTCATACTCCCATTGTAGCTTGATGGGTCCATTTTTGGCCTAATCCCAAGCTTTGCCAATGCCCATAAAAAGCTCTTCCTATGGGTCTCCTCCTTGTTCAGCTACAACCTTAGGAGCTTCTTCGTCATCTTCATTGACATCTTCAACAAGAACCTCTCTCCTCTGAGAAGTTTCTATGGCTTCTAATCTTGTTGTAATCCCTCTTGAGGAAAAGAAGGCATATAAGAGAAATCAATAGGGAGAAGGAAGCATATTAAATATATTTTATATATCTAATTATTATTCCTTGTGGACTGTGGACTGTGGTCAGCAACCTAAAGACGAAACCCCTCAAGGTTAGAAATTAAAGGATGAAAATCCCCTAATTTCCATTGTTGAGTTAATGTATGAAAATACCTGATTCAGGCAGATTTGGAGACAACTCTAAGACATTTTAGTGAATATAGATCACTGTAGATTGGGATAATTAACAACAGATACAAAGGATAATTCCCTCTTTTCTGAAATATATTTTATATATTATATCTAAATTAAATGAATTGTTGAAACTATAGTTTTAGAATTTGATATCATATTTATAAATAATTGTGCTGCTATAATTGTGAATTATATTTTTATTATTTAAAGAAAAACAAGGAAAATTTAAAGGGGACATTACAGGTTGATTGAATCTGGAGTCGTGGTAGAGAAATTAATAGTTAATGAACACAAATAGTGTCATGAACACATGACTACAATGATTGGGCTACTTTACTTTGATGAGGATATTGCAAGACATCTTGCAAATAATTTTACCAATGCAGGTAGTGGATTTGTTGCAAAGCATTCCCACCCTCAAAAATGCAATTACCTAAGAAAGAAAGAAAGAAAATGTATTAATGTTTATGAATGACCACAATAGATCAATGGGACTGAAACAAATATGTACAACAACAAAGGACTAGGGAAAAAGGGGCCCTAAATACAAAGAAAAAAATTAAAAAGTGATAAAAGCTATACAAATATATACTTAGGGGGTTAACCTAAAAAGAATTGCCCCCAAAATAGTACAATTATAATATATGAGTGGAGAAAATTTTACGAAGTAGTGGAAATAGATGAGGACCCCCCAAAAGGGGAAACAAAAATCTTCAAGTGTCAATGTTCAAAATGAATTATAGGAGCCAACGATATTATCATTGATCGCTGTAGGAGTGCTAATGTAGAATTTGATAATGTTTCGTAGGGGAAAGTCGAAGGCTGATATGTTGGATGATCCCATGAGGTAGTTGATTCCATATAGAGCCCCTTTTTGTCATTTGAAGCTAAAGAATTGTTGATGGTAGGGAAAAACATATGATGCGAGCTTCCCCCTTAATATCTATGTTGGATAAGAGTGGTATGAGAGTGTCCTCAACATCAAGAAGAGAAGGAGCCACGACCATTAGAGTCAGAACTGAGGTATTGAGAGGTCCTAGTTGTAGTAGATTGCAAGGATGAGCAACACATCACAAATCTATATCTATTTGTACATGGGTCAATAGTATTCAAAGGGCACTGGACACCTCCAACATATGTGGTAGGTTGAAAGGAGGTAATTAATCTAGTAGATTAAAGACCATCATAGAGAGATCTATGCTTGAACTTGGTAACTTCACAAAGGAAAAGGGCCAAGCGCCTTTGATTAGGATAGCAAAAGAAGGTGGATAGAGAACCATGAAAGTCTCTATACAAACAATTGTGTGTCACATGGATTTCATGGTAGACTAGATTCTAGAAAATAAAATGCTCCTTAAATTCCATCTTTTGAGAACAAATGTGGCAAAGTCTCACTTTGTAAAATATGGTAGTTTGCAATTACAAACATTGATCAAGAATACAATAAAATTTCATAATTTAATCCTCATTGTTGGGTGACCCTATAGTTGAAACTTGATCATAAGCTCATGATGATGAACCGTGCACATCAACTTTTTATTGTTGAAGCTTGCTAGTGCTATTGTTAATAGGAACTAGAGTTTGAGCATTCTTCTTGAAGATGCACAAAAAAAGTTGAGGAAGGCAACTATTTGGCCATTGACTTTCTAGCTTCTTGGAGCAGACCAATTTGGTGCTAAAGTATTTGGTTTATCAAGGCATAAAATGTTTCCATTGAAATGCAATTGTTCGTACCAAACATTGTGTCCATTGCCTTGAGTAAGGAGGTCAGGTCTTTGATGCAATGTTGCATTGTTATTGGTTGATAGTAGAGAAAAATTGTTAGGGTTATGGTTGGTTGGCAGCAACAAAGGAAGTTAGGGTTGTGGGTAGTTGATGCTTATCAACAACAACAAGCTAGGTTGATAAGCAATGGGACATTGCTTTGGATGTACATGTACATGTGTAGGATGTGGAAGGGACTTTTGTTGAGGATAGGGATGATCAAAAGTGGGCAGACTCATCATATGCTTGTATTGGATCTCTTGTACTAGTATTCCATAATTACATGATGATGAAGAACCACTTCACAAAAAAATTGAAGATTTAGAAGAAGTGGTTACAAAGACTCCAACAAAATATGTTCAAAGAAATCATTTTGAATACTAGATCATAGGAGATAAAGAAATTGGGATTTTGACCTAAAAGAAACTTGAGAGAGCAAGTGATCATGTACACTTTTCCTTACTATCAAGATAGACCCTAAGTCATACAAAGAAGCAAGAAAACAAAAAGGTTGGATAGAAGCTATGGAAGAATAACTAAATCAAATCATGAAGAATGAAACTTGGGAACTTGTTCCAAGAACAAAATATAAGAATGTGATTAGAACTAAGTGGGTGTCCAAAAACAAGCTAAATAAAGAAGTTGAAGTGATCTGAAACAAGGAAAGTCTTAGATGTAAAGGGTATGCTTAACTTGAAGGCATAGAATTTGAAGCGACATTTTCTCTAGTGCCAAGATTGGAGGCAATCAAAATGTTCTTAGATCTTTTTGCATTTAGGAATTTCAGTGTATACTAGATGGATGTAAAGTCAACATTCTTGAATAGATAGCTAGAAGAAGAGGTTTTATATTGAACACCTGGAAGGGTTTTAATGCTCTAACAATCCTAATTATGTTTTCATATTAAAGAAGGCCTTGTATGGACTTAATCAAGCTCCCAGAGCTTGGTATTCAAGGTTGGATGGATACTTGAAGCAGCAAGGATTTTAGAGAGGAAGTGAAAATAGTAATTTGTACATAAAAATAGAAGGAGAAAAATTTCTAATAGTTGTGGTCTATGTAGATGAAATCATTTTTGGAGGTAGTAGTGAAGATATGTGCAAGTAATTTCATAAGGCAATGCAAAATGAATTTGAGATGTCTATGTTAGGAGAATTATCTCTCTCTCTTGGGTTACAACTTATACAATTAGGCAAAGGCATTTTCATTTCACAACACAAGTACATAAAGGAAATGCTGAGTAATTTTAGGATGGTGGTGCAATTATGGTAGGAGGGTTCAGAAAGAATAGTCTAAACCATGCAACTTAAAGTCAACATAGTCAAAATAACACAAGAAATTGATATGCAAACATGAAACTTTATTGAATTGAAAATATTACATACGATACATGCCTCATGGGTGAATATCTAGGTCTCACAAGCTTGCCACAAGGGATTTCAACAATACAACTGGCCAAAGGCCTTATTACATGCCCTCAAAGGGTTGATATGAAAATGTTAGAATTGTGAAACAAGCAAAAAACCACGAGCCACAAGGTTAAACAACAAACAAATCCACCTTCCACACAAGAGATCCGCAAAAAAATATGTGCCGCTTCACACAAGAGATCCAATACAAGCATATGATGAAGTGACATTAATGCGAGAGTGGATAGATTGGAAGCATGGAAATGTGAAGAAATTATCAAGCATGATAAGGGAAAGAGTGATAAGTTTGTAGCAAAGGTATGCCATGAGAAAGGCATGAAAGGAAAAGATGAGGAAGATGAAGAGTTGTTTGCAACAATAGTTGAAGATGAAGAAGTGGGTAGTGAGAATGAAGAGGATGAAGATGCAGTGATGGAATGCAAAGAGGTTGCATCAATAGAGCATGAAGAAGATAATTTATTAGCACCGATTTTGGTGATAGAAGAAGAGTGGTTTGAGAAGATCATAGATGAAGATGAGAAGATGCACATTGTAGCGAAAGATGAGGAAATACAAGTTGTAGTTGTGAACAAAGATGAGGTAAATCTATTTTATGATAATATTTTGTTTTCAAATAAGATGGTAGAAGAAGATATGGTTAGAGAACAAAAGCATGTAGAGAAAATGGAGAATGTTGTAGATGTAGATTAGTGTCTAGATGCTACAAGTTTGTGCATAGAAATTGTAAAGGATATTGTAGGATTTTGGTGGAGGTGGTTGGTTTGTGGTGGGATTGATCTCATGAATGAGGAACTAAAAGAAGGAAGTATTTGGTGGAGGATGGTACATGGTGGATGTGAATCCACAAGAGGAGAGAAGGGTGGTGAATGTAGTTTTGGAAGGAGGATGGTGCTTGTGTTGACGAAGTGCTGGAAAAAGAGAAAGAAGAAATAACCCTATGTACATTTCACAATGATGGAGTTCACTGCATATTTCTTGCAATCTAAGAGAATGGTTCTACCATTCAACTCCACTTTTGTGAGCCTATGCTCATAAACTTTCTACCCGACATGTCTGATGCAAGAGCACCCAAGTGCAGATGTAATTAGCATCACCCAAATATATTATTAGTTGGTTGTTTTAGTTTTGGTTTTCTTAGGCTTTGTTATGGCATCTATCAGCATAATAAACTCTATTGTACAGTCAAATTGGCAATTTGAAGTTTTTGCCATAACATCATTTTAAGGAGCTCCAAGGAAATGTTTGAAAATTATTTCTGGGCAAATCATAAGGACTTGAGTAAATTCCTTTTGCAAGGGAATTCTTGGAGGTACCACATGAAATATGCAAAAATAATCAAATTCATATATTTCCTAGTTTGGAATATTTTAAAGTCAGAAGTTTATTAAAAATGTCTCGCAGTTTTCAAAAAGTTTAAATATCTCAATTTTCTTGAAGGCTGGAGAAAAATCCTTCTGCAAGGTACTATGGGACATCAATCTAAACCTACTCACCCATTTTCATGCAAATAGGATAACTTTCATTTTTTTCTCTTGTCGACACCTGACTCCATCAATTGGCAATAATTGAATGAATGAAATATTTAGCCATTTAGACAATTATTTGATGAGGATTAAAATGATTTTTTATTACCAAATAGATGCAATAAAACATGGAGAAGGAAAAGGCCACACATATTCTAAATGAAAGATGTAAAAAGAAAAAAGAAATTGAAGGCCAAGGGTCACAACAAAGAGAGAAGACTATGAAAAGATCAAATCAATGAAAAAATGCAACTGGTGATAGAGAAAAGGGACACCCAGGCAAAGGAAAATAGAAGGAGAGCAGGGGAACCATCACTAAAGTGAGGTATTTGGAAACCAGACAAAGAAACATACATAGTGTAGAAAATTAAACAAACCCATTCCAAGATGGAGTTAAAAGGTGAATGGAGGAGAATGAAAGTTTGAAGAATCCTGCATGAGTATAGAAGGTGTGTGCAACTATGTGAAATAAATGATAGCATAAATTAGAGAAGAGAATAGACCTGTGTGAAAATAAAAGAGTAGGTTACAAACTTGGTTGTCATAGTTGAAAGTATTGACAATTGAATTGAAGTTGCAAACCTATTGGAGGAATAAGTAAATACAAAAGTAGATTAATAAAGAAGTAAAATGCCATTGTTTGCAAATGAAGAGGGGTTGTGACTATAGATAAGAAGAATGAAATAAAATTGAATGAGAAAAGAGAAAATTATATGAGATGTTGGAGAAAAAAGATTATAAATGTTTTGTTTCTTGGAATATGAATTTAAATTAAATAAGTTTGAATTGCTTTCAATCTTTCTTTGTGTGAAAATTTGGATGTGAGTATGAATTTATTTATGTTGAATGGTCATAGATTTATAATGTCATGTAAAATGAATTTGTGTGAAAATTTGGTTTGGACAATGAGATGGGTTTTCCTCTACATCAAGATTCTTCATCTAGAGATATGTATGTCAAAGTTGTGAAGCCTGTTTTAGAGAAAGGATATAGATGAAGATATTGAAGCTAAATTAGGCATCACTAAAGTAGGCCTTGTTCCTTCAACTCATGAAGGTGACATTCACAATTTTCAAGTGTTAGTTTCCAAGTTGATGAAAAGGACAAAAAAATAGAAACACACAAAGGACCAATTAAAACAAGTAAAGGTTCTAACTTCATATCTTAGATCCATTGTGGAAACTTATACCTTACCTCTAGATGCAATCTCCAATTCTATAGGTCATGTTTTTGAAGGGAATGTTGAAAAAAGAGTCATTAAAAATGTTTACAAATATCAAACATATGGTAGAGTGATTGAAAATTGGGTGAGACAAACAAAATCAGATGCATTGAATTTCATTGAAGAAGCCAAGAAGATATGTGATAAAGTAGAGGTAAGGAATGAATGAAGAATATAGTATATAGAGCTTGAGAAGGTAGCAACAAGGGGGAAATGGATTGTGAGTTGGTGAAGCCGAATTAAATGCTTGAACTGAATATGTGATTGATTGTATCTGGTGTTTTGTAATCAAGCAACCCATGTAATTTTGTAGCTTATTTTTCCACTTCAGTATTAATAAAATATCATTGTTCTCTTTGCATTTTGTTGAGAAAACTTGTGTAATTGTGGTGAGTTCTAGCTTGTAAGGGGCATAGCCTTCATCAAGTAGCCAACTCTTCATCTTGTGAGAGAAATTGGAGTACTTATGGTTTTATTCATTCACTAAAGAGGAGCCAATTAGGGTCAAAGAAAGTAGAGAATTTGGTGTACATACACAACTCACTTCATCTTCTCTCTCATGTAGATCTTGGGTACAAGGAGGGTCCTTCAGCAAAATGGGACCAAATCTCACTTGGTGGAGAAGTTATAGCCATGGTGGATGGAGTGATTGAAGAATATGGCATTAGTGATTTACCCCTAGTTATACTACCAATAGAGGAACCTGATTTTGAGAGTGATGAGTATTTAGAGAGCATCATAGTTGAGGACCTTGATATGGATGATCATGATGTGCAGGCAATATATTTTTTTATTTTTGTTTTTTGTTTGCATATTAGCCTATCAAACTATCAATATTTATGAATTTAATATGTAATCAAATATTAAATATCAAATGTGTAATGTCAAATGTGAACTATGATTATGAAGTATCAAGTATGAATCTTTGACTCTTTGACACAATGGCATTTGAAAATTTGTGTATCTAGAGTTAACGTTCATTGTTAAACTTTACTATTGCTCTTGTTTTGAAAGTTCAATGTCATGATATTTTCTATAATTTTTTTTTTTAAATTTTTTGTTATATTAAAAAAAAGATGGCATCTTGAAGTACCCCTATCTCCTATTTTCAAACAAAGCCATACCGGTACCAATACTAGTACCAGTCTCCTAATAACCTTGATATTTAATCATTTCTCAATGCTACAATTTTGATTTTAGATTCTTTGAACAAGTACTAGCTAACACTATATATAAATTGAACCTTAGTCTAACATAATAACATTTGAGCCTATTTTTATCCAATTCTTAAATTTGAATCTACAACTAGATGAATTCAATTTGAAACTACCCTTTCTTGACTAGGTTACACATTGCCACAAAAAGGTGCATCTTCTAGGGATCAATCAACTATGAAAGAAAGAGTAGGAAATCACCTTATTTCAAGTGCAAATTGAAAGCACAACTCTCATAGAATTTATGCAAGAAGAATATTTCATATAATATTGTATTATAATGCCCAAGTTGACCAATAGAATGTCTTATATTGAGAAAAACATCAATGATATGACTACATTGTAAGTGCACCAAGCATGACATCAACAAACTTTGGCTAAAAGCTAACAAACTTTGAAATACATCAACAATGGCATACAAGCAACAAATCTGAACTACACACATCTATTATCTTTGTAAAGTCTTCATGTGAATTTTGGCATACATAAAATGTTCCCTCTAACAAATGAGAGAGGAGAATGCCAACAAAGTCTTCTTGATGGAGAGTAGATAGATAGCTAGATGCTAAATCAACAATTTAACCCTCTCAGGAAGTATGCTAAATCAACAATTTAAACCATCATGTGAAAATATGTATAGATAGATGCACAAATCAATAATGTCCTTTTGAGTTTTCATCACAAATCAAGTGCACAAAATGTGGGCCTAATCTTCTCTACTAAATCAATAAAAGGAGATATTGCAATTTCTATAGCCTCAAATAATCTGAACATTCCAATAAGGACTACCATCAACATGAGTTGCATATCCAACATACTCAATAGAAAATAATCATGTTGCTTAGCAAAGATTTCATAGCTTGCATCAAAAAGAGCATCATTAGTTTCCCAATCAGAATAGGAAATTATAGGAATAGGATCAACACCATCGACACAAGTAATGGATACAAAATCATTGCTTCAACTTTGCAATGCTTTGAGCAAGTGATCACTTATCAAATACACCAAGTGGCATCTCAGAAATATCAACATCAAACTAGTCAATATAGTTGTAAGTGTGGAATAAGTATGAGTAAAATAACACTTCTTAATAAGACATTATATCAAAGATTCAAAGATTAAACTAGTTTAAAGCAAGAATCTACCGAAAGCGTCATATTGTTCCCTATCTCTAAAGATTTATCAAGTCATAGGGCTCTGATTAGATTTGGTAAGCATTGTGATTGTTAAAATGCCAATCTAGAGAATGAGATGTCGTTAAATGCAATGATGTGATCCTATATGATGACATCTAATTGATATGATGAAGCTACTGTAATCTAAACTGACATGAAAACAACTAAATGAAGCTACAATAAACTAAGATGCAACCATGATTATGATTCTACCGATGCTATAATTTTTATTGCTAAATGCTAATGTTGTTGCTAAGATGCTTGATTGCTTGATTGCTATTCCTGCAGAGTAAGATTGCACAAAGTTTAGATTCAGGATCCTTTTTCCTATAGAATGAGGTTGTATTTATAGATTCACGACAACAATTTTGTGAAGGGGCAACACAACAAAGGCTCGGATTTGATCTGAAGGATTGAATGGTGAGAGATGAATAAGCTTGAGTTGATCATGGGAATGGTTCCTCCCCATAAAAACATTAGGCTAGATGATAGGAAGAATCAAAGGAAGGAGATTGAGAATTTGATTTCCAATTTGTCTCCAAAGCTTTCTTGTGAATGTTAGTTGAATTAATTAGATATAAAATATCTAATTTTATTGGTGAGTGACTAGAGGAAATTATCTTTATGCCTTTATTTGATTTTTTGGATTTATTCAAATTTAGCAAAAAGAAGATATTTAATTAAATGAAACAAATATTTGACATTTGCTTATTTAATAAAAAGGGATATGATAATTAAATTATACAAACTATTGAAGTTTGCTTATTTAATTAAGATAGGATAAATGAATAAATATAGAAGAAATAATAATGATAATAATTAAATAAAACAAAATATTTAAATTTGTTTATTTAATTAAGATGAAATAATATGATAGAAGAATTAAAACTGAACTATATAAATAAATATTTCTATTTATTTAATAGTAGAGGAATTTAAGGCTAATTAATTAAATAATTTGTATTTAATTAATTATATTATCCAAACCATTTTTAGGTGTATACATTTTGCCCCTCTTTGAAGTCATGTGTTTACGCATTGCTTCAAAGAAAAGTTTGTTGCTGCTACTAGCATTGACGATTTTTTTTATTTTTTTCAGTATGCCCTAGACGTTTGATTTTTAGGTGATGATGGATATATGCCCCCTTCGGAGATAAATTGATGAATTTTTGATTTTTTTGGATTTTTCAGATTTTTTCAATTTTTTTAAATTTATTTATGATGATTTTGCAATGATTTGATGATGATTTGATGAAGATTTGGTGGTGAAATAATTTATCTCCCAATAAAGAATGTAGAAAATTTTCCCCTAGATGAATTTGAATTAATCTCCCCTTTTAAAAATTAATTAATCCTACCAAAATCCCATCTTAAATAACCTATAAAAGGTCAAAAGGGGTGAATTTCAACTCATTTGTGCAATTGAGTTTTGAAAATTTGTGAGAGAGAGCAATTTGAGCAATTTGGAGCAAGATCTTGATTCCTTATCATACTCGCCGGCTCGAGCATGTGCGACAACACAACCGACCAGCTGTCTATGGACCTTCGATATACATACCTGAGAACCTCCTTGCTTTTCATGCATTTTTTTATTTTTTGCACTTTTTCTAGATTTTAAAATTTAGGTTTCTTTTAGCACTTTAGCATGTCGATGTAGCACTTTGGTCATCTTTTTTAGCACTTTTAACGTTTTAGCACTTAGGTTGAATCTTGTAGTGCTTCAGTAGAATTAATTAGCACTTTCAATGTTTTAGTGCCTAGGATAGAAACTTTAGCGCTTTGACTTTCTATTTTAGCGCTTTGATTAGTTTAGTGCTTCGACCCGATAGATTAGCACTTAGACCCAATAGAATAGTGCTTCTGATGAAATGACACTTTGACTGCTTGAAACAATGCTTTTGATGATTTAAACAACACTTATGATGATTTAGCACTTTGAGCGCCTGTTTTAGCACTTCTAAGCTAGATTGATAAAATTTGTTAAATTTGTCCTTGATTTTGTCAATTTTTTGATCATGTCAGTCGTTGGTTTGATATGATTGATGATGTTGATCAAGTAGATGATGTTTGACCTCATGATAGGTGAGGTCTGATGTTTGAATAATGATAATTATCCTCATGATAGGCGAGGAATAACTATAGTTTGATTGTTGAACCTCATGATAGGCAAGGTTGATTTGATGTATTGACCTCATGATAGGCCAGGTTCAATGATGTATTGACGATTGACCTCATGATAGGTGAGGTTCAATGATATTCACTCATGAGATTTGATCAAAAATTCTCACCAGGAGCTGATTAGATTTGATAGGATAATTGATGTTTGTTGATTTGACAAAAAGTTCTGACTTTGAACATTTCGTGATGATAGGAGGCTTTGACGAACCTCTAAATTCGAGAGCGTTTTTTGAAAACTTTTTATTTGATTCCCCAGCTTGCACAGCCTGAGAAGGGCGTTATTACATGTTGTGGATTGTCTTCCTTACTAGACATTCCCTAGATTAGGATTAATCGGGGTCTCTTGACAGCTTTAGCAGAGAGGTGGCATAGTGAGCATAATACCTTCCACCTAGCTATTGACGAGATTACAGTCACCCCTGAGGATGTGTAGCGTATTTTGTAGATACCAATTGTTAGGGATATTGTAGTGTATGATTCATCAAAGTAGGGTGGGACCGATGCTCTACGTAGAGTATTTTAGGATGATCACATTACTAGATATTGGATTTTGTAGTATGAGATGGTGGACTCCTATGCCACTTTTCCAACAGCTCTTGTTGGATTCATTAGAGGGTTCCTTTGTCCTAATCGCAGGTCAAAGGGATTCACTGTTGGTTGGGGCTGTAAACTGGAAAGCACATGGTCATACACAGGATGAGATATGCTTGGGAATGTGCATGCTTGCCCATCTGTATCATGATTTGCATTCGGTGGTCTACCTTAGAGGTCAAAGTTTATTAGCTGGAGTCGCTTTACTTCAAGTGTGGGAGTGGGAGCATATTGTTGTCACACATCCAGTGATGGTGAGGCAACATCCTACCAAGCAGCCTTATGTTCATATATATGCAGACCGATTTACTCAGCCTAGACTAGGTAAGTTGGATCATTGGAGGTGAGTAGTGGATGATATGGAGACAATGACATCGCATCCATATTTAGACTGTGAGCACTGGGACGATGATGATGTTCAGTTGCTATTTCTCTGTTAGTCTTTTATTCTAATTGGTCAGACATAGTAGATTTTGGAGAGATTTTTGTTGAGATGAGTGCTTCGTCAGTATGGCATTATTTAGGGTATTCCCCAGGGTGTTTCCCACTATGCTTGTCGTCAGTTAGATTCTACAGATTGGGGGCCCGATCTATCTTATTATGCGGTAGTGTAGGAATTCTAGGCTTTACAACCTCTTATTTGGTAGATCTATCTAGACATTGTTGAGCCACCAGTGACAACCGATTATGCATAGTATCTAGTGTTGCATCCTTTTCCTCGTATTACCATTCTAGATGAGCCAACACCATTACCTACTAAGGAGGAGGTTGTCTTTACACACCAGTGCTGACAGAGGAGAGAGGATATTGGTGGTGGATGAGGTTGAGAGCAGTAGTGATGAGGAGGGTAGTGGGGATGAGGAGGATAGCAATAGTGATAGTAGTGGAGATGAGGAGGGCAATGGGAGTGGAGATGGTTCAGGTGAATTGGGTGTAGGTGGTTAGAGGAGGATGTGATGTTTCCTCGTAAGAGCCAAGCAGTGGTAGGTCCTTCAAAGCGGCATGTGTAGCAACAATAGACCTAGATAGCGAGTCTATAGGTACAGGTTCATACTTTATAGGTTCAGTTGGCTCAGAATCAGGGTCTATTAGCACAGACACAGGCATAGGCCTAGTCGCATGCACAGGCTCTCTCTCAGGTTCAGGGAAAGTTGGATGTGACTTAGACACAAATTACATCATTGACAACCAAGAGAGATGTTGCTAGACGGGTTGCAAAGCAGGCTCCAGATACAACTGAGAGATTGTAGAGATTAGCAGATGGTACCAATGTAGTAGATTATATGAGAGAGGTTCTTCATGTAGGTAGAGAGGCAAAGTATTACAGAGGTAAATATCATGATGTAGTTCCTTCTAAGCAGACAGTCAGTTATGTACAGTCTTGATTAGGCAAGAATCGTTCTAGGACTGTCAATGCAGGTGTGACCCAGCCTCTGCCGAGAGACTCAAGAGATTCTGGTACATCTAGTGGGGGAGGTACTGGCCCAGAGATGCCTACACTATTAGGAGCTAGCACTACATAGCTCCATGATACAATTCCTTTGATATATTTTGAGATGTTATGTATACTCCAATTATTTTGGATTCACAACCATTTTTTGATGATATATCTCTCTTCATTTCAAACATCATTGTATACTTGACATTATGATTTTGAGATTTATATGATATGCAGCGGACTTTATTGATCTATCATGTGTTCTATAATGATTCTATGATGGATGTATTTATTTTCTATGTTCTATATGCCATGCGATGATCCATTTATTATGATGTTATGGATGCAATTTATAATCATGGTGATATGCGATGATTTATGATGTTCTATTTTTTGTGCATAATGATGATGTATAGATGTATGATGTATGTATGCATGATGTATGGATACATGATGTATTTATAATTCTAAATTTTATAATTATGTTCCTATATGCATGATAATGGATGTGATGGTTTAAATGATTTATGATGTGCGACGTAAATGGGATGTGTGCATTCTTATTCTTGTGATAAATGCAAAATATATGATGTAATAAATGGATAAAAATGATGTATGATATATAATGATATGAATATTTATGTGAATGGAAATGCAACTACATGATGTAATATGTGGATGAAAATGATGTATGATATATGATATGTTAAATGGACTATGATATGTGATATGATTGATTGACGAATGAAAATGCAACTATATAGAGATTTGTTTTTGAGAATTTCTTATGCAATTTTATGATGTGTGATATGGAAAGTATGGTATTTTTAATGCAAAATTTATTTGATTCAAATGTATGGATGATGAAATGATAAAATAAATGCTTTCTAATGTATGCAATGAAAATGATTATGCAATTATTTAATAATGATGATGTTTTTGTGAATGTCAAGTATACTCGATCTTTAATGAGAAAATATATCGTTGTTTGGAATTGGTTATCCTTCTATGTAACAAATACTCTACATATGTTAAACTATTATGAATGCAATCTAATTTATCATGCAAATCTACATGCAAAAATTGGCATCTTAACAATACTTTTATTATGCTTTGTATCATCATAGAGCTTTAAAATGTTGAAAGTGAGTACAAGCATCTATGGTATAATTTAGACTATGATGACCTGAGTACTACTTTCATGATTTTTTATTTTGCAAGCGAACACAAGCATCTAGGTATAATTAAACCAAGATGACCTGAGCATTTCTTGCATAAATAGACAAGAATAAATTACTTTCCCATGTGAATTGGAATGTCATCCATGATACTTTGTAGAGCACTTCCCGTGACAATTCACACAGTAATTATGATTAATTCACAAACAACAGATAAAGAAAATACCATTCTCCTTTCTAGCTTCTCTAGTTCAATACATCTTCGAGTTTCTCCAAAGAAATGATAACAAAGATCAAAGTACAACATATCCAACCTTTACTTAAAGTATTTCAATCATTATTCGAATTAGATCATCCATCCTGATTTGATTTTATGATGTTTTTGTGATTTTCTGAGATTTTGACCAAAAAAACTAACCTAAATACCTATCCTAGGGGCTTTGGGGGTTGATTAAAGATTAGCCTTGCCTACGTTATACATGCAGATACCATGTAGTTTGACTGACACAAACTCTATTTTTTTGAATTTTTGAGATTGACCTTTTTGACCTAGTTTTTGGATTGTCCATTGTGATATGGATGTATGATGTGTTTCTGATGGTGATTGATGTTCCATGTTGGTTTGTGTTTGTCTTCCTACTATTTGTCCATTTGGTTAAGCTTGAGATTCATTTCCCCCAATGAGGTCCAGATGTTGCCCCCAAGCTAGGGTGAGACATGACCACTTGTAATGATACGATAATGGATGTAAAATGATGGTGAAAGTAACGACCATAACATGCATCCAATAGATGGAAAAGCTGGTTTAAATCACAAATAGTGCTTGTTTCCAAGATTTCACTACATGTTTTTATTGCACTTTTTTCATTTTTTTTTCTATCACCAAGACGCTTGTTTGCTAGGTTTTCACCAAGATAACCATTTTAGAACCTAATTTGTGCACTAGGTGACTCAAGTGTAGAAATTTCTAAGATGGATATTGTTGATAGGTTCATCAAACAGATCCCCTTCAGGTGTAGACAATTGATATGCTCCAGATCCATAAACTAATATGATGACAAAGGGACCTAGCCAATTAGGTTCAAACTTCCCTTTCTTTTCTCTGTCCTGTTGATTTCAAGGATTTTCCTAGAGGACCAAGTCACCAACCTAAAAGACTAGGTTTTACCCTGTGATTGTAGCTCTTGGACATCCTTTGTTGGTATGCTTTCAAATGATTTACAACTTGTTGACAACATTCATCCATCAATTCCAGTTCTTGTAGTCTAGAGACTCTATAATCCTCATTTGTAATTATACCCTTCAGTGAAACACAGAGTGATGGTATTTCTACCTCAATGGGTAAGATGGTCTCTGATCCATATACCAAGGCATATGGTGTAGCTCCCATTGGTGTTCTTATGCTGGTTTCGTATGCCCACAATGCAGGATTTAGTTGAACATGCCAATCATGTCCAACATTGTTAACTATTTTCTTTAGAATTTTTAGAATTGTTTTGTTTGAGGCCTTTGCTTGGCAGTTTCCTTGAGGATAGTATGGTGTTGAGAAACAATGTTGGCTATGAAATATTTCACACAATTCCTGGGCATCCTAGTTCTTAGAAGGTCTACCATTATCTGTCACAATGGATTGAGGTATGCCATACTGATAGATGAGGTAGTTCAGTATGAAAGACAAGATCTGCTTTCCAGTAATTGTTGTTAAAGGAACTACTTCTATCCATTTTGTAAAGTATTATGTTGATGTGATGATGAATTTGTGTCCATTGGATGAAGACAAATTTATCTTTCCTACCAGGTCCAATCACCATTGACAAAAGGGCCATGTTGATGTAAATGGTGGAAATTCTTGTGCTGGTGCATGGATTAAGTTCCCATGGATCTGACATTTTTGGAATTCCTTAACAAACTGATAAGACTCTTTCTTCATATTTCACCAGTAATACCCCAAACAGAGGAGTTTCTTTGCCAGGGTTAGTCCACTTGAATGAGTTCCACAATACCTTCATGAACCTCACGTAAGGTTGCTTCAGATTCGTTATGTTCTAGACACCAAAGAAGAGTACCATCTAGACCTCGATGGTAAAGTATGTCGGCAATCAATGTATGTTAGGTAGTTTGACATATGAAGTTACATTTCTAATTTCTTGAAAGATCAGGTGGGAGGACATTGTTCTTAAGGTAAGCATAGGTCTTTTCATAGATTGAAGATTCAATGTCACCTATATGGCATATGGTTTGAGATTCTGGATTAGCATGGGCAGGATTAGACACTTGTTCTACCATAAACTCATAACGACATCACTTTTCTAGACTCTGCAATAGAGAAGCAGATGTTGCCATAGCATCAACAGCCTTGTTTTCAGTCCTTGGTATTTGTTCAAATTTTATTTCTATAAAGTACTTCTTGAGATCATCCACCATGTTTTTATATGGCATAAATTTTTAATCTTTGGTTTGATATTCATCATTTACTTGATAAATGACTAATTGTGAATCTCCATATACTTGTAGCTCTATGATTTTC
>VDFB02020281.1:0-17839 GCA_007258455.2 Sequoia sempervirens
AAGGTTTCGATGAGAATTTTAGATTATGTTTTTTAAAATGAAAATACAGCTAAGTTTAATGCCACGATGCCTAATCCCCCAATCTTTGAGCCCTGCCATTCATAGGGGTGCCCACTCACTTTGGAATAGTTGGGAGATAGACAAGAAAATGTGTTGCACAAAGGATGAGTCTAATGTGGAAGCATCAACTAAGATAAGGAAATTGTTTGCCTAAAATCCTTAAAGAAATTTTAATTCATGCAATGTGATGATTTTAGGGTATTTCAATTGAGAATCAAAGTGTGACTTGCAAGATTAGAATCAATTGTACCAAACATGGATCAATTAGATGGTCGAGCTCATTTCATTGTTGTTTGATGCTTTCCCCACTGCTATTGGTTTCGGCTCCTCCAAACTCTTCCTCGCTGGTATTCACCTTTCACTTCTCTAATTTAGTGAGTTGCGGCCTGAAAATAAGGTTTGATTCGGTGAAGGAAATAGTTGTGGAAATTGACTAAGTGTCAATTTAGGTGATTCTACATATAGGGGATCCGGTATTTGGGTTCGCATTAGTTCGCCGATGAATATTTTTCTCTATGCTTCTAACATAATTTTTTTGGTTGATAGAAAATCCTAATTCCAAAATTTCATCTTGTTTTGGCTTTTGGTGTGGAAGTTAAGAGTAACAAAAGTTTAGACTGGCAATTGCATGTGTTTTCTAGTCCAGTGCATATATTTTGATGAATTTAAACTTCTTTGCGGATTGGAATATTGCCTTGCAAATTTTTGGAGATGTTGATAGGTTTTAATAGATTGTATATTCTAGATGGCATAGATTTTGGAGGCTTGTGTGTTTGAATGTGGGTGTACAGTTGACAAATTTTGATATTAGGTCATTACTGGTGTCGACCTAATGAGCTTCATGTTTTATATAAGGAGTAGTACAATAAAAATACACTTAGATTACAACTACTTTAGTATAAACACATGTAAGAGAAACAAAAAATCAAGATAATAAATTTATTTATTGGGCAGAAGCTTAGATAATATGGCCTCTCATTGAAAGATTTCATGATCAATATGCAAATATATTGTTTTAGCATTTGAGCGTATGGAGTATCATCTTAGTTTTCCATAGTTTTCATTTGAGCATATGTAGACTCATCCCATCTCACTACCATAGTATCTACCTCTAATCATCTAACATCATCATCCATTCATCATAGTATCCATTATCCTTTCCATTGTACAGTTTCATGTAGGAACTTAGTTGGCTTCCATGTTGAATGCTAATCTCATTTATTAAGTTTCATTCTAATAGCCTTTGTGCATATAGAAATATGAGGGCCAAAGGGTTAAAGGAATCTTTAATAATAGAGGACAATGAGACGTTCTTAAAATATTTCTTTTGTGGCAATTTAGAGTAGCTTCTTTGCTTTGAATCTTTGATATAATTCATTTCATTAAGGTTTGTGTTGATTTAATAACTTTCCACATTTCACACACACACACACACACAGGAGTAACCACAGATCAATAAGAACCATTCAAGTAGACATGCAAACTTGTATCTATCTTTATCAAAAACACCATGAATAGAATCTTATCATAGATCTAGACCTACCATGGATTTTTTTAACATGTAAAACTTGAAAAACCATCTCTATAAATTTTAAATCCACTTAAATATTCAAACATTCACATCAAACATTTGATCTCAATAATGGAATAAGAATATAACTACAAATCCATCGCTGAAAAAAAGAGAAAATTATAACCCAACAAGAAAAACAAGTTATTTGGTAGATTATAACATATGAATTATATCATCTCCACAACTTAGAAAGAGTTTATCTAGTGCTTTCATTTAATCAACGGCTAAAACCATGAATCCAACATAAGCACTCAATTTTGTAGTCCAAATAATGGTTTTTTTTCCATGTGATTAAGATGTAAAAATTACCCATCCAACATGAACACCTTCTCACTACACATGAACACAAGGTAAAGGAACAAAACCACCAAAAAAGAGGACACACACATATTATCAAACAAGAGCTCAAATTTACCAAAACATAACCAACTCCATAAAGATCCATAATCATGAGCTTCCCTTGCCCAACATAGATCACCTTTAGACCTCATTTTTTGAGACATTTTTTCAAAGAGTTCATTGCCTTTTCTATTCTACCACATTTTTTGGGGTAGGAGTACCATTGAATAGAAGTTGTCAATTCAAGGTTTTGAGGAGAAGGCTTTAGGTTTTGAGGTCTTTTGTCTAAAATAAGGTCAATGAGACCATTTTCTATTGTAATTTTTCATTTTAGTTGATAGCTAGGTGTTTAGAAGGTCAAGTTTGCAAAAAGTGTAAAATATTGAAAAAAGATGTAAAGTTACTAAAAAGTTGTAAAATTGCATTTTTAGGGAAGGAAAATAGTAATAGCATTTCAAAAGGATATTGTAGGCATTAGGATAGTTATTTTGGAGGGAAAAATAATAAATAAGGTGGAAACCATCAATGTAAGTTGGATTTTTGAAGATTTGGAAGATTGGAACATTAATAATACTTTTCTTTTCTCTACTTTTTCTGTATTTTTTGAGTTTGCAGTGACTGTATGACCCGTACAAATGCATAATGTTCTAAATATGTTTTGAATTCATTTTAAGGTGTGAGTTGGCCACTTATTGCATTTGAGTTGAGCATCCAACAATGGTTCAGTGTAAGTTTGAGCAAATTCTTTGTGACTAGTTTTATACCCTCTTTTAAGTGTTTGTAGCCTTTAAAATGTAAACTCAACCCATTCCACTTTTTTTTTCTCTTGTAACTTGTGGAATGGGACTACAACATCAATAAAAAAATGAGGGAATGTTGAGAGAGTGCAGGGGAGGCCTGAAAATGTGTTGGGCATGAAGCCCTAGAGTGGAAAATTGTGTTTTCCAAGTGGAAAAGAGAGGTTTTCATATGGTAATGAGTGAAACAGGTCGGGGAATCATTTTTTCTTACTGAATTGAGTATGTGCAGAGGTTTTTAGACTAGTTTGAGGTGGTTTCAAGTTTGATTGAGGTCTTGAAATGTGATTTTCATCAAAACCCTTGATTTTTGGCTATAAAAGAGGGTTTTGAGTTTTGATATATTGGAGGGTGGATGTCTGAGAAAAAATTATGGAATCTTTGGTTTGGTAACCTATAGAGAGTTATCCAACTGAATTTTGAGTGAAAGGAAAATTTTAAGGTAGAGACCCTTTGTAAAAGTGACCCAATTTGAGGCCTAGTTGGTGTTAAAATCCTAATTTGAGCTCGAGTTGTATCAAAGTAACCTATTGAGTGGTTGTGGTATGCTATTTAGTACCTTAGGTGTTTGAAACCCTGATGATCCTTATTTGAAAGGACAACACCAAGGAGATATACCTGATTGGCCAATTATGCCAAATTTTCAAAGCAACTATACTCCAAACTATCTTCCCATCCCAAATAACTATATATAGTCATTTACCAAACCACAAAACCTCCAAATCCATAATCTTTAACCTAAGAACCACTCCTTTAAGCCTAGTTTTATAAAACCCTTATTTTTAGCAAGTTTAGGGTGTGTTTATTGAAAATCCTATTCCCACAACTCATAACACCTTTCCAAAGCATCAAACATGCTTAAAATAACATGTAAATACTTAAAATTCCCTCACAAATTGCTTCCCCAAAGAATTTCAACCATTTCCACTCTTAAATCACTCAATTTCAACAAAACTCATCAAATTGCCAACTAGGGCATCACACCAAACCACACAACTCACCTCCCCTACTCCATAAATCATACACATATGTTACCTATCCCTAATTATTCCATTCCACCAAGTTATAGTAGGATACAATGGGTGGAATGGCTAAAATGTCATTTTTACACACTCAACTACTTGCATTTCACCACTTTTTCCCCAAGCAAAAATTCACTGCCATGGGAAAAGGCCTCCAAAATTGTGAAAACTAAGAGAGGTTATTGTAGATGGGCCCAATTTGATCCCATAGGCTCAAGAAATAATTTTATAAGCATCACGGTGTCCAAATAAAAGCATGTTGAAGTTTTTAGCCATTTTGCACTTTGGACTCTTAAGGGATTCTACCAATTGAATCTAGCTCAAAGTGATTCCACATGTTTCAGTGTGAAACAGGACCATGCCTATCATAAACATACCCACCCAAACACATCATAATAGTCCATTTGGTCACATGAGTTGTGGAACAAAAGTTGCACCACTTTGCAACTTTTAACAACTTCCATTTGACAACTTTTTCCGCAAGCGAGAATTTGCCACCACAGGAAAAGGCCTCTGAGATAGCGAAAACTAAGAGAGGTTATTGTAGAGGGGCCCAACATGATTCCATAGGCTTAGATGATAAGTTTCTAAATTTCATGGTTTTTGAATACGAGCATGCTGAAGTTTGTACCCATTTTTCACTTGGACTCTTATGGGATTCTGCTAGTTGAATGTAGCTCGAAGTGATTCTATGTGTTTCAGTGTGCAAGAGGGCCATTCCTAGCATAAACATACCCACTCAGATGCATCAAAATAGTCCATTTGGTCACACAAGTTGTAGAATGAAAGTGGGAGAGACCTAAGAGAAGAGATGTAGGTAAAGTGGGAGAGAGGGGGTGGGCGGGAGAGACCTAAGAGAGTAGGAGAGAGAGGGAGTGGGATATAGAGGGATGGGAGAGATACAAGGAGTGAGATAAAGATACTTGAGAGAGGGAGAGGGGGTTAGAGGGAGATGGAGTACTTAGGATAGAGGGATGGGAGAGAGATGGAGGGAGTGAGAGAGAGAGAGAGATAGATAGAGGGGGGGTGGGGAGAGATACCTAAGAGAGGGAGAGAGAGAGTGGGAGGGGGTCAGAGGGAGATACCTAAGAGGAGTGCCGAGAGAGAGAGGGTCTAGGAGAGAGATAGAGGGAGGAGTTAGGAGAGACAAACTAAGAGACCCAACAAAGGAGAGGGGCAACGAGAGAGGACTTGAGAGAGAAAGGAATGAGAGGGAGGGAGACTTTAGAGAGGGAGAGAGGGAGAGAGTGGGAGAGAGATAGAGGGCTTGAGAGAGAGAGGGAGAGGTGGTGGGAGGGAGATACTTGAGAGAGAGGGAGAGGGAGAGGGAGAGGGAGAGGGAGAGAGATAAATGAAGTGAGAGAGGGAGGGAGTGGAATAGAGATAGAGGGAGTGATTGTGAGAGGGAGAGGGGTTAGGAGGGGGAGACTTGACAAAGAGAGAGAGGGAGATGTGGTAGGACAAAGATACTTGAGAGAGAGAGAGGGAGAGAGACATAGTGGGAGAGAGATAGAGGGAGTGAGTGAGAGAGAGGGAGTGGGAGAGATAGAGAGAGACAGGGGTGGGAGGGAGAAACCTAAGAGAGAGGGAGGGAGAGGGGTGGGAGGGACAAACCTAACAAAGAGAGAGAGGGAGAGAGGGTGGGAGGGAGATACCTAAGAGAGTAGGAGAGAGAGGGAGTGGGAGATAAAGGGATGAGAGAGATACAAGGAGTGAGAGAGAAAGATACTTGAGAGAGGGAGAGGGAGTACTCAGGGGAGAGGGAGTGCCTGAGACAGGACGGGAGAGAAAATGATGGAGGAAAGAGAGAGACAGGAGAGAGAGGAGGGGTGGAGGAGATAACTGGAGAGAGAGTGGAGAGAGAGAGAGTGGGAGGGGTGAATGGAGACACCCAAGAGAGATGAAGAGAGAGAGAGAGGGAGTGAGAGAGAGAGATGTGGGAGAGAGAGGAGGGAGTGAGTGAGAGAGACAAAAGAGAGACCACATAGGGAGGGGGTGGTAGGAGGGAGAGACTTGGAGAGCTGCAGAGAGAGTGGGAGGGAGATAGAGAGAGAGAGGGACTTGAGAGAGAGAGAGGGAATGGTGGTGGAGGTGAGGGAGAGGGAGGGAGGAGGAGAGAGGAGGGAGCTGGCTGTGAGAGGGAGATGGGGTAGTAGGGGGGACGGAAAAAAGAGAGAGAGAGGGGGGATGGAGGATGGAGAGAGAGAGGGAGATGGGGTGGAGAGAGTAGAAAAGTGGAGAGATAGAGGGAGGAGAGAGAAAGAGAGAGGGAGAGAGGGAGAGAGGGAGAGGGGTGGAGAGAGAGAGGGAAGGGAGACATGGAGGGGAAGGTGGAGAGAGAGAGTGGAGAGAGAGAGTGGTAGAGGGTGGAATGGAGAGGGGGGGAGTGGACATGAGAGATAGAGGGAGAGATAGAAAGGAAAGAGAGAGGGAGAGAAGGAGTAATTGAGAGACCAAAGAGAGGGAGAGGGGTAGGAGGGAGAGACTTGAGAGAGAGACAGAGAGAAAGATAAATGACCTAAGAGAGGGAGATGGAGTGAGAGAGACAAAAAGACCAAAGGGGGAGAGAGAGAGGGAGAGTGAGAAAGGGGGTTGGAGTGAGATAGATTTATTTAGGTACCTAGGTGGGAGGGAAAGAGACCTGAGAGAGGGGATTGGACTAAGAGAAAGTAGTCTAGGTCATGTGGGGGGGAGTGAGACCTGAGAGAGAGACTTTAGAAGGATAAAGAGTTATCCAATTAAGGTAACAACAAGTTAGAGAGTGTATGAAAGGTAAAACCTCAATTATCCATCTACGATCATAAAATGTGCACTCTAAGCATTATCAAAGTTGTCAACCAAAGAGAGGAGAAATTTAGGTTTTGTTCAAGGTAGGTCATTTGGCGAGCGCCAAATTTGGTGCTCACCAAATGACACATCACATTTGGAAAATGCCAAATTTAGTGTTT
Organism: Sequoia sempervirens; assembly: GCA_007258455.2. NCBI lineage: Eukaryota > Viridiplantae > Streptophyta > Pinopsida > Cupressales > Cupressaceae > Sequoia > Sequoia sempervirens. The sequence goes on from VDFB02020281.1 coordinate 6,740, forward strand.
TCCAAATGTGATGTGCCATTTGGAGAGCACCAAATTTGGGGCTCGCTAAATGACCTACTTTGGATATGTTAATTGATAGGATTTTCCAAATTTCCTCATATTTTCATCCATGCTCCCCATCTCATTTACATGTCTTTCAATGCAAGTTTATAAAAAAATATGATAGTGTTAACCTCTCTTTTAGCTATCTAAATATATATATAAAAAAATCATTTTGATTTAGTTAAGGTTTTGATCCATGTCTTCTATTGTAAATGCCTCTATTTTTGGTCAAAAACCAACATGTGCTAGTTTTAAGATAGATTTTTACTTGTTCATCGAAATGTGAAACAAAATACATTTTTTGAAACTAGACTCCATTCTATACATGATGAAAAAAAATTCAATTATTTTTCAAAAAATTTAGGGGGGGGCATGCTCAAATTTCAGCTTTTCAGGATGTGTCCACTTTAAAATTTCATAAAATATTAGGGTATGTGCAGGATCACCATGGAAAAAATAGGCCCTTAAGTGGCAAAAAAATCAGAAAAATCAAAGTTAGGAAACTTGACGTAAAAATTTGAATAAGTTATCTATATTATTTCAAAAATATGTAAGAATAAAATCTATAGCAAATTGAATGTAGTTTCTAAACTACTAGGTTTTTTCATTTTTTTAAATCTCTTTGGTGAAAATTTAAAATTTCAATGCAGTGGTACTTAAATTTCAGGGAAAAAATAAGTAGGTGTCTATCACCACCCTAACCACAATAAAATGATAATATTTTTTTATAAGCTTTTAGATATAAGTAGATGAATCATGCCTTGATGTGATGCACATTTTTGTAATTTTTTTCCAAGTAAATGATTAATTAGGACTTTTATTACAAATTTTTAAAAATATAAAAACTGTGTATGAACCACCTTAACCGTCAAAACTTCATGAAATTCAGTTTTTCTTTTTTTAATCCTATAGTATGTGAAGCATAGAATGTGACACATGTTTTGGATTCAAAAAATGTGATACCATTTGAAAGCTATATATTTTTTTCAATCACCCTATCAATCAGGACTTTAGTCGTAATTTGAATAGAAAATGAATAATAATTTCTTGACAAGTGGCATCTTGCCATTGGTGGAAAGTTAGTCCCACATTGCTTCATTTTGGGAATTTCTCCATCTTATCTTTCTATAAATAAGAGGTTTCTCTCCTCTTTTGATCATCCATAATTTGAGCAAACTTACTATACTCATTTTTATTTTCAAGCATTAGCATTTTTCATCAATTTCATCAAGTCATAGCTAGGTTATTGCAGGTTTTCTCCACAGAGTTCATTTGAAGCAATCACCAAGTGGATCAATCATCACCAAATCATCAAAAGCTTGCATAGGAGTTGAGAAAGGGCCAATTTACACATAAAATTGGCACTAACTCCCCCATAAGATCAAGAGTTTGCATGTTTTAATAGGATTTGATTTATCTCTTTGCTTTCTTATTGCTTTAGAAAAAATATAAAATTTCCATTAAGAAATTCATCAACCTGGTGCCCATCAAAATATTCACCCTAAAGGCCTTGACAAAGTGTAGAAGACTTTAAAATCTCTCTAGTATTGTGAAGGTATTGGTCACTAAATGTTAATATGTTGAAAATCACATTGAAATTGGGATCGATTTTTTATAGTTTTGAAGGAAATATTTTATCCGTCAAACTATGACCAAGGTCTAAGTATCAAATGGATTCATTTGTAATTTAAAGATGTTAAATGTTAATGGAAGATTACATCTACCAATTCAACCAATTGAGGATATTACTCTATGTGCAGGATCCAACTCGGTCCCTCATTCTAAAGTCCAAGAGAAAATTACAAGAACAAGTTTATTTAGGGAATTGAGGTATACTACCCTTGCAACATTAGATGGTGCATTCCATCAATCACAATTGGCAAAAGAAAAGGTTGTTGTGTAATTTTGACTAGCTTGACCATCCTTTTCTTTAAGTCCTTATCGAAGCTTAAATTATTTGCTAGAATAGAATTCTTCAGAAGAGAAAAAATATTTCTATTTTCCTTTTGATATGAAGAATTTTAGTAATTTTTATTTCTATTGTATAAACAAGGGTCACAATTTATTTTGTGTTTTAAATTGAAGAACAATTGATTCAATAATCTCCTCATGTAAAAAAGAATAATTTTCCCTTTGAGACTTCTAGTGATGATAGAAAATATGGAAGTTTTGTAAATGAATCATCCAAACAATAGTAGCACAGTCTAAAGTTAATCAAATATCATAAGAAGAGCAGAAAGGCCGAATGATTAGCACATTTTCCAAGTATTTTTGCAATAATTAAATATTAATAAAAAATTCCTGATGTCTTTTATCTATATTCTTTCTACAAAATCCTGGAATCCCTCCTCCAAAACAAAGAGGAGTATATATAGCCAAAATGCTCCCATCACCTTGGCGAGCAATAACAGAAAAGATTTGAGAATCATTGGCAATGATGCAAAATCAAATATTCCTCCTAGTCATCGCAACAAAAAAGATTCCAGCCAAAGCATTTGGTCATTCCATCCATCGTTTAAAAGAAACACCCATCGAATAGACATGTGGCGATAGTGTACAACCTGTGCTCATCTTTTTCCCCCACTGTTGAATGCTTGTGCAAGCAGAAACATGTAACTTGCCTCATTCTTGGTATTGACTATGGGGCCTACTAAAATATGTGAAGATGAAGCCACATGGCATGCAGATGGAGCCCGACTCATCTCAATTATCACACAAGCCCTTGAGCCAATGAGTGAGGCTAAATTATCTAGTTAAATGTATTAAGCTACTATATCCCTAATATAGGTTATTTAATTTCCACTTGATTAAACCGACTCTCACGTGAGTTGTCCAAGGACCACTTTGTGACTCTTCCCCCATTGAAAGCCACTCCCCTATCGACAACACAATAACTTATTCTATAACCCAAGGGTAGACAGTGCACAAAACTAATAATAACATAACACAAGAGATAACACATCCCTATAGATGTCCAATATTGAATCCCAACTATGTGCACTACCCAAGGAAATCTCAAGGATGAATAACTGACACATCAACCCTTTTACAATTACAATCTCTGGAAGACTTTATATTTTCTTGACAAAAAAATATTCCCCACACTTCACAATTACAAAAATACTTGTAATTAAAATAAACAATCTCATGTAATTAAAAAGCACTACCATTCGGATTTCCTAAATCCAATAGATCAATATCTCATAATTGAAATATAACATTCATGCATAATTCTAATTAATAAATCAACAACAAAAATAACACTAAATGTTTAACTGTTACTTTACAACTACTCATATCAATTAACTCAATTTCACAATTAAAATAATTAATCATTTCTATTTAACTACTCATGCTTGCATGCACCTATCGTAATTATCAAACATTACATATATAAATATTTAATATGTATATATATATAATCAAATATAATTATATATATACATATAAATATATATTATTTAATTATAAAATCACTTATACTTTTTAAAAGAAAAACATTTCGAATTTAATTACCACATGTGCATATGTCTTTAAAAAAAAATTTAATTAAATATTTATATAAAACCAGTTATATTTAAAAAAATATAACTATTTAAATTCAATATATAATATATACATTATATATTAAATAAAAAGAATCATTTAAAAGGAAGCCATTAAAACAAAGGTCGACGACTACAGTCGTAGAACTCCCATAGTGGGGGCCAGCAGTTTTGGCCGCGCTGACGCTGCCCTCACTACCGTCTCCCATGTGGAAGGGACATCTGTAGGGGTAGCTTCCCCCAACCCCCTAAAATATATAAATTTTTTAATATGAAAACTCCTGTGATTTTATTGTAGACTCTCAAATTTGTCCTCACAATCATAACAATATTCATCTATTGATTAAATAGATATTATTATTTACTTAATCAATTCATTCAATACTTTCTTCTATTCATGCATTTCATCAAATCATTGAACCATCTCATGCTCGTTCAATATCTGTTGCATTAACGTTCATGTCCATTTGCATAATAAATCATAAATCATTTATAATCTATTTGCATAATAAGTCACAAACATCATTTCCATATTAAATCAATTATCATTATCATCCATAATTGTTTCATATTCATCCCCATTAATAAATCAATTATCATAGTCATTTATTATTATTTCATAATAAATTAATTATCATAACTTGCATATTAATCATATCATTTGCATAAATCATTCATGAAGTATTACATTTTAGTAAAGCATCTTTTTATTCATATTTAATCATTTAGGTTCATTTTAATCTAATATCCCTTTATCACTCTCACTCTCATGCATAACATTTAACCCATCAATGTGGGATAATGGCATTTACTTCTCTCGCATCTTTTATCCCACATTTCATCTTCAACCCCTCTCCATCCTCAAAGAAATTCTATTTAAAGTGGGATTTCCCTCTCATTTGGTCTCACAAATTTTGCTCGCAAATTTACATACTCATATGATCTTTGCATCTTGCTTGCATTTCTCATTCACCATAGCCTCTTTATTGCATTTTGTGCTCATAAAAATCTGAGAGCAAATGCATAAACAAAGATCTTGGTGATAGGGAGACAATGGAGATTGATTTCTTTTAAAAGCATTATTTTGTTTTTGTAGTTTAGATTTGTATTTCTGGTTTTGCTTTTAATTAGAATAGCTCTATTGATGTGGGCTGAAATGGTGATTCTTACTCCATAGAATCATACATTTTTATGGCTCTACAATTGGTGAACCCGACGTGAATGCTTGGATGAATATTTTCACATTTTGCATGCACATTGAGTTGCAGAAAAATGGAAAGACAAATCTGATATGATCTATATTTTGCATCAATTTCTTTGCATTTTATATGATCTACATTTTGCAAAGCATTGATTTCTTCACATCTACAGCATATTGATTTCTTTACAGCTGAATATGAAATATATTTTGCAGGATCAACAACTCCAGATCTGATATCATATCAATTTTCTTTGCAGCAAGTTACATTGAAACAAAAAATAAAAAATAAAAAATCATTGGAATAATTTAAAAATGTATCACTTGCAGGATCCAGTTTTTAGTTTTAACAATTAAATTAGATTTTTAGTTTTCAACTTTTAAATTAGATTTTAGTTTTTAGCTTTTAACTTTTAATGTAGAGTTAGCTTTTAATTGTTAAATTAGATTTAGCTTTTGTTTTTAGCTTTTAAATTTTAATAGCTTTTTCTAAATTAGATTTTGCTTTTTTTAATTTTGATCTTTTTAAATTTAGTTTTATTTTAGAATGTAGATCTAATATAGATTTATTTCAGATTTAATTTAATTTAATCTAGTTTAGATTAATTTTTAGAACTGGATTAATTTTAAGACTTAGATTAATTTAGATTAGTTTTAATTAACTTAAACTAATTTTTAATTTAGTTTCTAATTTAATTTAGATTTTTTAATTTTTAGATTTACTATTTAATTTAGATTCTTAGCCTTTTAATTTAGATTTAATTCAGTTTCTAATCTCTTATTTAGTTAGACTTTTCTTTTTTTAATTTAGTTTAGATTTTAGTTACTAATTTAATTTAGATTAGATTTTGCTTTTTACAGTTTTTCTTTCTTTCTTAATGTAGCTTTTAGATTTTGACTTTCTAAATTAGATTCTTAGTTTAGAGTTAATTTAGAATTTAGATTAGAGATTTAGATTTAAGTTAGTTTTTAATTCTTAGATTAGTTTTTAACTTTAGATTAGTTCTAATCTAGAGTAATTTTTAATATTGGCTTTTAGTTTTAGATTAATTTTAATTTAGAATAGCTTTTGATTCTGATTAATTAGAATAATTTTTTTTTAAGTTTTTAATTTGCACTAACTTTTAAATTAGATTAGTTTTTAATTAGTGTCCAACTTAGATAAGTTTTAAATTTGGATTAACTTTGAATCTAGATTACTTTTTAATCTCTAACTTTAGATTTTGAATTTAGATTAACTTTTAATTTTAAATTAGCTTTTTTATCTTAGATTAACTTTTTTTTTCCTAGATTATTTTTCTTTAAATTTACGTTAGTTTTCATTTTGGTTAAGTTTGGGTTTTGTGATAATTTTTTAATTTGGTTTATTTGCTAGGTTCATTTGGCAAAGAATTAAAAATCAAAACATAGCTTGTCATTGAGTGTAACCTCTTCAGGCTAGAGTGCCACCTAATTGGTGATTAATCTCTCGCCCCATGTGTGGCCACTCGAATGGATGCCCTAACTAAACACCTATTGTTTTAGAAGCCAACCATTTTCAGCCATTGCTTGGTATAGTGCAGGGTATAGTATCATGCCCGAAGATACTCACTACTGACTCCCTTGAGTAGAGATAGCAGTTCTTGGGAAGTGATGACCCAAGAATCTGAAGTTGGTGTGCTCGAATGACGTTAATGAGCCGTGGAGGGGAGCCAATGCCACCAAACTTCTAAGCTATCCGCTCTCGAGAAGGAAAGGTGTTTAGCACCAATCCGGGGTATATCGGTGGGCTATATCAAGTATACAAACCCTTGGCCTATTAGGATTGTGCTTGTCTCATGTGCGTTTGCATACACCAAAACATTGTGTTTGTCAAGTGTTTTCTGGATTTTCAAATAGTTTTCACCACATTCACAAATCTGAACACAAACAATTGACTTGAAACAAACACCACACTGAAAAACTTGCAACATCTCAAACTTTGTAAACCTCAAAAAGTCCAACAACACAAACATCTCACATGAACCTATCACTTGGATTTCTTGGGGTCATCATCCTTCAGTTTTGATCTTTCAATCCTTGCATTCCACCTAGTCCTTGCATATTCATGGTCCTTACATATTCATATCCCTTTCATCCTAGTTCTTGCATGTTCCTAGTCTTGCATACATAGGTCACATTACATAGTCCTTGCATACATATATCATTCCACCTAGTTCTTTCATGTTCAACCCCTTTTGCATATCAAGACCATCTCACCTAACCTTTGCATGTTCTAAGAATTTAGCCCTTTTCATATTCATCATTGATCAAATAAAACCTTTAGCTTACACTTAGGCTACTCTTCCTAGGTCTTGAAATCAAACTATTGGCTATCTATCACCCACATCACTTGAGGTTCACCATCCTTGAGTTAGGGAAACATACCATTATCCTTGAGTAGGGAAATCCTTTTGGAGTGCATCATCTCCTACATACCCTCTCTTGATTATTGGTCCTTGTGTCTATCCATCATAACACAAGTAAAGCCTTTACATCATAACCAACTTTGGACCTAGAGTTTCCTTTTAGCTTTTTCATTCTTATCTTGTCATATCATACCATACCATTTTCATATCCCATCTTAGAATCATATCCTTTTCATTTGCATCCTAGTCTTAGGTCTCATACAATACCTTGGATTGAAAATCATAAAAAATCACCTATGACCCCTAGAACAAGAGCAAAAATGTTTCAAGAAGGGAACCCTTGGGAAAAAGACTTTGATGGGGAAGATCACATTAGTGTTGCAACTAGTGAAACAAGTGAAACTGATGGCAAAGAAATAAAACAATCCACTATAAATGAAGCTCTTAATGATAATAGGTTCACTAAACTTCTTACAAAGGTGGTCAAACGTAACCTGCAACAATACTTCAAGGCCCTTGCTGATGAAGGAATCAAAATGCCTCTTGATTTTGACATATCATTACTCACAATGAATGACCAACCTAAATCTAGTGAATCTAAACATCCCAAAACAAACAACGATGGTAGGATCAAAGATCATAGACCCTTTTACCTACAACCTGGTTACAAGCGATCTTCAAAGACATCAAAACTTGTGCCTACAAACAATCCTATTTTGGATGAGCTTAGAACATTACGACAAGAATTGGATACTCTCAAGAATAGTAAAACATCGACTTACAAGTTCTCCATTGAAGACATATGTCCTTATCCCTTCGATCCAAGCATACCAATGCCACCTTTTCCTAACCATTGGGACATACCAAAACTTGAAAAATATAATGGAAAAGGAGATCCTAAGAACCACTTAAGACAATTTTGTGCCTCTACCATGGAATTTGCAGTTGATGAAACGTATCTTATGAGATTATTTCCTCGCAGTCTAGGAGGAGAGGCTATGGAATGGTTTTCATGATTACCCCCAACCATCAAATCTTTTCAAGAATTGGTCGATAGATTTGTCTCCTATTATAGTTTCAATTGTGACCTTAAGGTGACCATGACAAACCTTTTCAACACTGAACAAAAACAAGGTGAATCTTTTGTGTCATTTGTACAAAGATGGAGACATTTAACAAAATGATTGCATTATTCCATTCCTGATCAAGAATTGGTTGACCTCTTTTGTCAAAATATGAACAAAGAAATCAGAAGAGAACTTCGCCTCAAATGTTTGGATTCCTTTGATGAAGCCATAGAAATGGGATTTCAAATTGAACAAACCCTCATTGATGATGGAACTATTAAACTTAATAATGACAAAGATCAAAAATTGAATTCAAACAACAAGATCCCTTTTTGGGTTAAGAACAAGAATGTGGTCAATGACGGAGTTGTCGATGCAAAAACAACTAAAACATCATCGCCTGTTTACAATCTCAAAGGTCCATATTCAAATAAAGGAAAAGAAAAATAGACAAATTTCCCTAAACAAAATTTACACCATTGGGACAATCACTTGAATCTACATTAAAAGAACTTCTTGAAACCAATATTATAACATTACCCGAAATCAAGTAATATAATCCTCAAGTCAAAACCCCATGGTGGAATGAAGATCACTTTTGCGATTATCATAGACACAAAGGATATAAGACAAATAGTTGCAATAAACTTTGACATTTAATACAAGACCTTATTGATGATGGTAAGATATCAGTTGATGGGCACACTCCTTCTAGTAACTCTAATTGTGAGGTGTTTATAAACCCTCTCCCTAAGCATGACAAGGATAAAGGAAAGGCTCTTGAATCTGGTGATGGTGTAAATTATACTACTGCTAAGTATGACTATACCATACATAACATTAGTGAGGCCGATAATTACGTCAACATGTTCATCATAAAAGGAAAAGAACCTGATTGCAAGGTTACTACTCGCAAAGGAACTATTACCCTTAAAGGTCCTAATGCCAAACTTGCTACACCCTCTTCACAATACAACCTCATAGAGCACTTAGGAAAAACACCTACACAAATTTCTATACTAGAGCTGCTACACCTATCTCTTGAGCATAAAGCTATCTTAGATAAAGTTCTTGCTACTACTATAGTGCCTATAGACCTACATGTTGATCAATTCCAAGCTATGGTGGGACACATCACCTCTCCTCATACTCTCACTTTTATTGAAAATGATGATTCATCCCTTCGACAACCACATAATGCAGCTTTACACATTGATGTCCTCATCCATAATGTTAAGATCAAGCGAGTTTTGATAGACGGAGGAGCAAGCCTTAATATTTGCACTCAAGAATTGATCACAAAATTAGGGTTCTCTAAAAATGTAGTTGATCCAAGTAAAAAAATTACCATAAAGGCATATGATGAAGAGGAACGCTCATCTAAAGGATCAATTACTCTACCAATTAGAATTGGCCCTGTGGTAAAGGATGTGGTTTGTCAAGTCCTTGATCTCCCACTGACCTATAATATCCTCCTTGGAAGACCCTGGATTCATGCAATGCAAGCAGTACCTTCTACATACCACCAGTGCATTAAATTCCTGCATAATGGTGTTGAAATCACAATACGAGGAGATCCAAACCCTTTCATGTATTGCCATAATCTAAGCCCTAAAACTGAAATCACAATCCCAAGCAATCGTGAAGCATTTCCTTCCCAAGCATATGTTGATCCTGAGTCCTTAAAAGCATCTTCCTCAAAATCCAATGCAACCGAGATCAAAATACAGGTAAAAGAACAAGGAGTGGGAGAATATACCTTGAATCATGCTCTTTGCATTGGAAAACTACCTTTATCTCCCCACACCTATGGCAAACCACAAATGACTAAGACCACACCAGATGCAAATACCACAGTGATTTGTAAATCAACTACTTTCAAAAAATGGGGATCCCTTTATAATGAAACAGAAGAAGCTGATCTCCTAAACTGGTTATACAAAGATGAAGATACAGAAAAAGAACAGACTGGAATAAAGATACCTGTTGAACAATATGGTAAAGGATTTGATATTATGAAACAAATGGGATATGATGGTAAAAGTCCTCTCGGCTTACAGAAATAGGGTATCTTGGAACCAATACAACCTACTCATACACAAAACGTCCCTGGTTTAGGATATGATGCACAGAAAGATAAGACCTTGAGTACCACGTGTGCTTCAAGTAAGGAAGTAGAATCCTCTAATGCTACAAAGACAAATGAGGAAAGTGCCATCGATGACTTCATTGACATTTATGATTATGATAGTGTCCCTACCCTTGAACCCGATCATAATATTTGTACCCTTGAATCCATTCAAAACCTTGACTCAAGTAATGATTCTTTACCCTTGGTTCACCCTGAACTCATTGATTTTGATCAAAAGGGACCACCACAACTAGATGTATTTGAAAATGATGAGGCAATCATAAACTTTCTAGGAGCATGAGAAGACACACCTCTTGAGGATCATAAAGCAGGATTCATCATAGAACTCAATAGTGCGGCTTATTTTGGGGGGAGTGCCAAGCCTTTTAGTCACAAAATTATTGAAAATATAAATAGGTCTTCTAGTAAAAACTGCTCTGCGGCACTATTAGACCCGAAAAAAGTAAAAATAAAGGACGTGTCCAAGGGTGAAAACCTCTCTGAGGCACCCAAGGATGGAAGGCTTGACACACTTCCATTAGTAGTATATCATGAAAAATCATCTATGTTGGTGGAGAAGACAATACCAACAAATCTGGGCACAAAATAAAAACCAAAGATAATTCATTTAGCAGAATCATTAACACCTGAAGAGAGAATAGAGCATATACAGTTTTACAAGGAAAGACAAGTTAACTTTGCATGGTCATATGTAGATATGCCAGGACTT
>VDFB02020283.1:0-15406 GCA_007258455.2 Sequoia sempervirens
TGTATAACCTTTGGTGACTCACTATGATCTCCTGGTGAAAGTGATAGGTCTAGACAACTACTTGGTGTTTCAGCGTAACACTGAAAGCTCGATAGAACATCTTCATGAAAATGATTACTCTTGGTGACGTCGATATGAAGGTTATGTGGCATCGGCGAGACACTGTTAGTGTCTCACCGAGATGCCAACATAGTGCAAATTTTGTTGACAGTTTGACCATCCTATGTAGAGTCTCATGGACCAATAGGAGAAGCCAAATCTGAATAGTTGGAAGATTGTTCGTTGTGATGGTTCTGTGAGGAATCTCGACGGACATGGAACGACATGGTTATACTCAGTGATTGCAAATTGTGATCGGTTGGTTTGAAGGTTGATTCGACAAATTGTTGTATGATCAGTAAATATATTCTTATCTGTAAAGGTTGTAACTTGAAAGTTTTTGTTCGAAGATTGTTCATGGTGAATGTTGTTGTAAGCGAGACGCTCCCGAGAAAAGATAAATCCCCGAAACTTGTATGTAATCTTTATTACTGCAATACGGTGACTCTTGGTGTGGTGGAGTTTTCTCCAGTAAAGGGTTTTCCCGCGATATATCTGGTGTTCATGTGTGATTGTCAAATGCTTTGTTTTTGATATTTACTTCATAGTGCATCTTAATTGGACTGTAATTGAAAAATTAGAAGTATATCTACATTCTTCTTTGAGGTTTTGATGTTAGGAGAGTTGCTTCCGCATCTAGCTTTCCTTACAAGTGGTATCAGAGCCTGGCCAGTTGTGTTATCCTTGTGGGTACGTTGGGTTTTTTTAGTCAATTCTGTTCAGTGGGAGTCTTGTAGAGTTTCTTATTTTTGATTACAGGTTGAGATGGCTAGTACATCTAGAAAGTTTGAAATAGAGAAATTCAATGGCAGTAACTTTGAGTTGTGGAAACTCAAAATGGAGGATCTTCTAGTTGATCGTGATCTTTGGATTGCTACAGTTGGAGTGAAACCTACAGGCATGAAGTAAGAAGATTGGGACCTTGCAGATAGGAAGTCTAAGAGGCTGATAAGGCTTTGTTTGGCAGACTCAGTTCTTCTGAATGTGCATGAGGAGAAGACAACATCTTCTTTATGGAAGAGACTGGCGTCTATTTATTAGGGGAAATCCTTGGTGAATAAATTGTTCTTGAGGAAGAAGCTGTATTCTTTGAGAATGCAGGAAGGAGGGTCTGTGGCTAATCATTTGAACACATTTAATATGTTGATTGCTCAATTGGCATCTATTGGTGTAAAAATTGAAGAAGAGGATCGTTGTATGCTATTATTGTGTTCTTTACCAGACTCATGGGATCATCTGGTGATGGCTATTGGGAATTACAACATCTAGTTTCAAGATGGAAGATGTTGTTGGTTCTTTGTTGTCGGAAAGAGATGAGAATGAAATATTTGAGATGAAGCGAAGGAAGCTCTCTTGCTATCGAGGAAGGAAGGCCCGAAAGAGAAAGGCAAGAGAAGGACAAAGTCCAAATCAAAATCAGAAGGGAGATCAAAGTCTCTCCACGGCAATAAGTCAAAGGTGAAGTCTTTGGAACTATGGGCAACCTAGTCATGTCGAAAGGATTGTAAAGAGGAGAAAAAAGAAAGAAGAAGAGGGCTCTTAGATAATAATGGTTCTTCTCACAGTGATGGTGACACCTTCATTGCAGACTTGGCTACTCAGGCATCAGATGATGTCTAGTTGATTGATTCTGGACCATCGTTCCACATGACATCTCATAGAGAGTGGTTCACAAAGTACATAAGAAGAGCCTATTCCATTGGAAATGTGTACTTGGAAAGTGATTCAACTTTAGAGATTGATGGCCGTGGAAGAGTCATAATACAATTCCCCGATGGCAGAGTGAAGGGAATCAATGATGTAATGCATATACCAGGTCTGGCTCGAAACTTACTTTCTATAAGTATGTTGAATGGATATTGGAGTACAAGTCACATTCTCTAGAAATGGCTGCACGATGACTAGAGGTTCAATGGTGTTGGCTAGAGGTGCTCAAATTGGTACCCTGTACAAGCTGGATGCACATGTTGTTCAATGTAACAATGTCTCTGGAAAGTCACTGAAAGTTACTCATGGAGGTAAAGAGGGAAATATCTCTAATTATGTAAACTTTATGGAAGTAAAACTTCTAGCAGAGAAGATTATGCTCTGGCATCATAGGTTAGGCCACATAGGAGAAAAATGTTTAAAAACCTTGAAGAATAAAAACCTGGTTGAGGGGCTTGAAGATTGTAATCTTGAATTTGAATTTTGTGAACACTGTATATATGGAAAGCAACATCGTGTTTCTTTTTATTCCAATCCTCATAAATCTTATAGTTTGCTAGATTATATTCATTCGGATGTGTTTGGTCAAGTGGATGGTCCTTCTTTGTCTAAGTCAAGATACTATGTGTCATTCATTGATGATTGTTCAAGAAGAGCATTTGTATATTTTCTGAAAAGTAAATCAGAAGTATTTAGTCAGTTTAAAGTATTTAAAAATCTTGTTGAAAATCAAACTGGTAGAAAGATAAAATGCTGAGTTGATAATGGTGGTGGTGGATACATTTATGATGAATTCAAAATTGTGCAAATGCCATGGAATCAAGGAACACAAGACTACACCTTATACTCCATAGAAAATGGGTTGTAGAAAGGTTCAATAGATAGAGTGATGGAGAGCCACGAAGTATGCTCGATGGTGTTGGCTTGGAGGAGGATTTTGGGGCAGAATATATCTGCATGCTATCTAATTGTCGTTCTCAAATTGCATGTGTTGAGAAAACACAACTGGAAAGTGGTTTGGTAAGAAGCCCTCTCTTAGACATATTGGCGGAATGCTGGGCAGAGGCATATGCATATGTGTCAGGATGTGAAAAGATCTAAATTGGAGAACAAGACATCAAATGTATTATTTTGTGGCTATAGTGCTATCATAAAGGATACAAGATTTGGAATCCTGATACAGAGAAGTTTGTATATAGTAGAAGTGTAATATTTCATGAGCTAAAACCTTCTACCTTGGATCTGTAGTTAGAGACAAATTCAGAAAACAATAAGGATGTAGTTGTAATTCCTCCTACACCAGAGAAAGAGGAATTGAAAATTCAAAATGTACCTGAAATTGAGGAGAGCTCAAGTAGTTATGAAAGTTCTGAAGAAGAAGAAGAACCTCAGCCTCAACAAGTGAGGAGGTTAACTCATGAAAGAAAACAACCCGGATAGGTATGGGTTCTCTTTGATTGATTCTACTTGTGCCTATCCTTTGATTTCTAGCGATGAGCCCTAAAAGCATGAGGGCATGCCGTTGGTTGGAAGCCATGAATGAAGAAATAGCATCATTAGAAAAGAATGAAACCTAGAGTGCAGTGCCCTTGCCTAAAAGCTGAGAGAAAGGTAGTTAGCTGCAAATGGGTATTTAAGAAAAAAGGTGTAGTCACGGATGGCCGATTAATACTTAGAAAAGTACAAGGCTAGACTAGTTGCAAAGGGTTATTCGAATTAGAGGGAATTGATTATGGAGAAATATTTTCTTGTGTAGCAAAGCTGACATCTATCAGATTTATTTTGTCACTTGCAGTAGCGTATGACTTAGAGGTCGAACAGATGGATGTGAAGACATCATTTCTTGATGGTGATCTTGAAGAAGAAATCTATATGTCCCAACCTGAGCACTTTGTTGAAAAAGGTAAAGAAAAACTGGTATGCAAATTAAAGAAGTCTCTGTATGGGTTAAAGCAGTCACCTAGAATGTGTCACCAGAAATTTGATACTTTTGTATTGTCTTTGGGATTTGTGAGATCAAAATCTGATCACTATGTATATTATAAAGCTGAAAGTGATAGAGTACTTGTTATTGCTCTCTATGTTGATGATATGTTGTTCATAGGCAATAGTAAGCTAATGATTTCTGATCTTAAGTCTCAGTTTTCTGCTAAGTTCGAAATGAAAGATCTTGGTGCAACAAGGTATATTCTGGGAATGGAGATAACCAGGGAGAGGAAGACTAGAAAACTATGGCTCAATCAGAGTAAGTATATCAGGACTGTTCTTGAGATATTTTGTATGAATGATTGCAAACAACTAGTGGTTCCAGTCTTGCAAGGAACAAAGCTATCTATTGAGGACTGTCCAAAATATCCTACTGAGATGGAGGACATGACCAGTGTACCCTATGCTAGTGCAGTAGGTAGTCTTATGTATGCAATTTTCTGTACAAGGCCAAACATTTCCCAAGCAGTGGGAGTTCTTAGTTGATTTATGGCTAATCCAGGAAGAACACATTGGGATGCTATGAAAAGAGTTTTCAAATATTTGAAGGGCACTTCAGATTTTTCTTTGTGTTACCATGGGAATTCGATTGAATCACAAAGGACTCTTAGCATTCGAGGATATGTAGATTATGATTGGGCAGGGGACATTGACAACAGGAGGTCCACCAGTGGATACATTTTCATGTTGAATGGTGGTGCAGTGAGTTGGATGAGTAAGCGGGAGGCTGTAGTCGCTTTGTCCACTACGGAGGCTAAATACATGGCAGCTACTCATGCTTGTAAAGAAGCAGTTTGGTTGAAACATTTGTGTTCTAACATTGGTTTTGATGTAGGGGAAATAACTATTTTCTGTGACAGTCAGAGTGCAATTTGTCTGGCAAAGAACCCTACTTTCCATTCCAGAACGAAACATATAGATGTATAGTACCACTTTGTACGAGATATGGTGGAGGATGGAAAGGTCTATTTGGAAAAAGTTGATACTCTGGAGAATGTTGCAAATTCATTGACGAAGCTAGTGAGCACAAACAAGTTTAGGTGGTGTGCCAATTCAATGGGCCTCAGTGCCCATGATTTTCAGTAAGTTTTGTTGTGCTTTGGAGGTGCCTATGTGATCTTCGTCAAGTGGGAGATTGTTGGAAATATATGCCTCAATCATCACAGGCTGAAGCCTCTACTAGAGCAAAGTCGGTATGACATCTATCATGTTTGGCCAACTAGCAGCTTTGATACATTTTGTTTTGAACAGGTCGATGTGACCTTGCAGAAGTCTTGTCGAATGATTATTCTTTGGAGCCTTCACTGTGACATAGTGTATTCACTATGACCTCTTATCGTGTGGAGTTCTTTGGCCGACAGGCCATTCAATCGTAAATCGGGGAGACTCATGATGACCATGGGCTTTGGGATAACCTATGTCGGTTCGGTGAGAAGTTCAACGAATAGCCAATGTCTCACCGACAATGTAACACTTGGGTTCATCAGAGTAACAATGTTTTTTTTGTTATGATGTCTCTGAGAAGTGAAAATATCTCACCGACAGGAATACATATGATGTCTTCGCCGTAACATAAAGATCTCGGTGTGAGGTCTCAGTAAACAGTGAAGGTCACGCCGACGGGGACACATCCAAATGTTCATCGGGGTAACCCAAATGGTTCGCGAAGAAGTCCTAGCGAACGATGTAAGTCTCGCCGATGATGAGGGTTCTTCGACATAGGTCTTGGCTAACGGTGGTCATTGGTGTAACAAATATGTGTTCGATAAGAACTCTCGACAAAGGTGTTAAGTCTTGCCGACTATTCTTTGGAGCTCGATATAATATGTGACTCCGGTATAACCTCTGGTGACTCGGCATGAGGTCCTGGAAAAAGCGATAAGTCTCGCCAACTATTTGGTGATTCGATGTAACACATGAAAGCTCGTTGAAACATCTTGGTGATAACGGTATCTCTTGGCGATATCGATATGAAGGTTATGTGGCATCGGCGAGACACTGTTAGTGTCTCACCGAGATGCCAACACAGTGCAAATTCTATTGACAGTTTGACCGTCCTATGTGGAGTCTCGTGGACCAATAGGAGAAGTCGAATCTGAACAATTGGAAGATTGTTCGTTGTGATGGTTCTGTGAGGAAGGTCGACGGACATGGATCGACATGGTTATACTCGGTGATTCCAGATTATGATCGGTTGGTTTGAAGGTTGATTCGACAGATTGTTGTATGATCAGTAAATGTATTCTTATCTGTAAAGGCTGTAACTTGAAAGTTTTTGTTCGAAGATTGTTCATGGTGAATGCTGCTATAAACAGACATCAGAAAGATAAGTCTGAAACTTGTATGTAATCTTTATTATTGTAATACAAAGTGACTTCTCTTGGTGTGGTGGGTTTTTCTCACGTATATCTGGTGTTCATGTGTGATTGTCAAATACTTTGTTTCTAATATTTACTTTATAGTGCATCTTAATTGGACTGTAATTGAAAAATTAGAAGTATATCTACATTCTTCTTTGAGGTTTTGACGTTAGGAGAGTTGCTTCCACATCTAGCTTTCCTTACAAACACTATATACAAAAACAAGAACAATAGATAATGAAGAATTGTAGCAGGGAAACATTAAGATAGATGACACAAAATGTGTATATCCTCCAATGAAATGACAACAAAAATAAAAATATTTACTACGAAAATAATCACTTAGAACATTTGTAATCTCCTCTTTGTATGAGGAGAAGGAATCTCTCTAAACTATCTAACCCCCTTATATACAATCATGCCTCCTATTTACAACCCCAAATACCCACTAAGTAAAATACTCCTATACTTACTCATAACTCTAAAATAGCATGTATGTAATAGCTATTTATCTAATCCCACAAAATATTGAGCAATTCTCAACAGAATCAAAACTACATGAAGAAACATCTAGTTGACCCCCGATTCAATGGTGAATTAGTTTACATCATTCTCCCCTTATTTCTTAAAATTTTAAACCTCATGGTCCAAAGCTAATTTTTTCAAATAAAATATAACTTCAAGAAAATTAAATGCAAGGAAAATTAAGAACTCAACTAACACTATCACTTTTACTACAAGATGCTATTGCATCAAACATTCAAGAATTTAGGATAGATCGTAGAACCATCCATTTTACTTGAAGAACCAATCCATAGTGTGCCCTTCCACCAAGTTAGATACCTCTATAATTTTTCACATTTTTCCTCCTTTCCTTCAAACCTCTTGTAGGATCACAAATCATCCTCCCTTGACAATTTGTTCTTTCTCTCTCCCCACCTTCTTGTGGACTTATACCCACTTCTAGTGATCCTCCTCCACTAAAAACCATTATGGTTCTTCTCATCACTTGTCCAACATTCTATTGTAGTTGCACATAAACTATTAAAAATAGAAATCAAGTTAAGATAATATTTTTTTTGTAAGTGCTTCTTGATCTATGTATATGTGTAGAGACCCAATTAATTTTAACGAAATACCACTCTATTTTTTTTTTTTTCAAGTATTCATTCACAAGTATACTCGGGAACTTCTATCCATACGGGATAGATATATCATCTGTTCATACGGAACAGGAATTCACTTCATCTATTCATATGGAATAGGAATACATCTATTCATATAATCGGAATAGGCATCCACCTAAACGAGGCAGGCATCTATCATATGATAGGTACGTGCTCTGGCCAGAGTCTTGGACTCATCGGGATCATCCGGATCCTGAGTCGCTTCCCTGATGACCACACTTTCTACTAAAAGTGCACCGAGGTCGTCGTCCTCAGGGGTATGTAAAATTGTAATTCTAAACTTGAAACCCGCCTCGGAATTTGGCCTAAGGGCCTCGGGGAATCAAGCAATCCATGCGGGATTCTTCCGAGTATAGTTGCATGTATTTTGGTTGATTATCTTATATAACTAGTTATGTGATCTCTCCAACCCTAAACCCCATTCCCGAACGCCTGAGTACTGGGAGCATCCTTCGTTTCCCAGACTGCCTACATACCCTGCTTCCAAACGGGATCAAGGCGTAAAATATGTAGTTCTATTTTCTAGGCTATGTTTATGTGAACTGTTATAAAGCGGGTACGCAACCCTTTCTAGGGTTTTTATTTCCCCTAGACAGTTCCTCTGCGGCTGCTACCCACGATGGTAAGCATGGATAATAAACGATCGCCTTGACCATTCATTGTTTACCTATTAACATTCATCTAACCTTACTCCCTAATGAAGTTCGTCTCCCTTGACCCGTTTAAATGATTCCCTAATGATTTATCCACATGATTTTATCTTTGAGTTAGAATTACATTTGCACCATTGAAAAATTCCTAAGTTACAATTTTCTAGGTTGTCACTAGCGGATTTGATTCATTTTTGTTTTATCTTTTTAGATTATCGATCCAAAGGGGATTTCCCTCCCTTTGGATTTTAAACAACTCATGTCCCTTATTTCTCCCCGGCGATTTATAGGGACGATGCCACAGACGCCGTTATTGCAGCTGTGTTAGGCTATAGATGCAGTAGCTCAAGCGCGACGGCTTTACCCGTAAACGTGAGCCAGAGGCATCGTTAATACCGAACGCTGCTGGTTTTGTTTTTCCTTCTTTGATTAGTTTCCAAATCTATATCTAACATACTTAATATTGATTAGGAAAAGAAGTTCATAAGACACGGTAAAATTTAACAATATTCATAAAAGGAAACCCATGATGATTAAATAAATCAACAAGCATTGGTCAAGAATTCATAGTAAGTCCTAATCTTAGTAACTTAAATACCCTAGATTTTAAAAGAATCATTTAACCATTTATTACTCATAAAAGAAATTCCCATGCAACGTAATTAAGTGAGTACTTAAATTAAAGACATGCGTTATTTTTGAGAAATTTCATAACATATGTTGTTTCCCTACTTTCGTTATCAAAAGTATACAAGAAATCACTTTTACCTAGAGTTAAAATATCTTCAAGAATCATTTCAAGGATTAGAGTCCTATTATTCCACTTATATTTCTATCTTCTAGATGGTTTATTTAGCATTAGGATGTGAAAATTCCAATGACTATATTATGGAATGTAATAAGGTAATTTTTCAACACTAACCAGGGTAATGGAGTACTTATGTTGTCTATTACTTATAGAAGAACTATCTTTGTGTAGAAGGGGTTTCATTGTTCTTTGTATTTAAATTGAAGGTCCTAGACCAACTAGAATAAAGGAGAACTTGAATGCTTCAATATATCAAGATAATTTTATCAATGTTAATACGTGGTTTTAGGCTAACAATATCTTTAATTTGATTATATTGCAAATTTCTAACCATACTAGAAATAATTTACAAATGCCAAGTGTTTGGTAAGACTCCCTAAACGGATTAGATCGTATAAGGGAAATATGTATATATATAAATACCAAATCAACATTCAATTATTATGAAATAAAAATTAAGGATGGTTATTGATATCTTAGATCAATGCCCATTGATATGCACCAATCCAATTTTTTTTGTAAAAAAAGTAACAAGGTCCGTTCATTCATTTTACATGGCCTTATCTTTCGGTACATAGACATTGAATATCACTTAACCCAAAATATTTAGATTTTACCCTCATTTATAAAATGGCATTAAACAAAAGATTGTATCCAAATACCTATATATCTCCTAAAGAAAGTAATTGAGGCAATAGAGACAATTGGAACCATAAAGGCACGTCTTGCACCAAATTTTCAAAAGAGATTTAAGTATGCATGAATTATATAAATATATACATATATATATATCTATTTGAACAAGTTAGGAATGCTATCTATTTATTAGGAGTGGATTCTATTACAATTGTCATGAATTTTCTAATTAGCCTTTTTGCACAAAATGCCCAAATTCTTTTTATGGAAGTAATTGACATATTTTATATTAAACAAGCGTAGAAATGGATGAACCAGAGAATGGAGCTATACAATTCTTAATTAACAGGAATAAAATTAGATGCCTAAACAAGATTCTCATTATAAGGTGGATCAAGGTGAATGATCTTTTAGAAAGTAGATTAAATGGTAATCCAACCAAGGATGGTCCATTATCATTGAAATTGTAATTTTTAAACAAGTAAGAAGGTTAACTGTATAATCATTAGTCTCTGTTAAAAAAAATAGCATCACAGCAATTAAAATCTTCACATCCTGATTAGAATATTACGCCTATAGTGCATTAGTATATCATGGCTAACGAATTAGAAAATTCCAACTCTTAAAATTATGTACCAAATGATATTTCATGGTCATGTGATTGCCTGCAACTATTTTCTAGATAAATAAATAAAACTACAGATTGCATCATTTCTCTTGCAAAACCCATGTTCTATGGGTTATTCCAGCCGATTCATAAAAGACTGAATAAAATCTACCTATTTTTCTCTGATATGCCCTGCGCAGCTTCACAAAGGTTCCCATTCAAATTTAATGGCTTAGTCTAACTTGCTCTATCTATATGCATGTATTTGTTTGTGACAAAAAGACAAGAGGAATCCAATATTCTACATATCAAAGTGGACAGGTAAGATACCTACTTGGTGCGTTGATTCTTGGAAGAGATCTAAAGTGAATACTGCGCCCAGATTGGCTCTCCTCCTTCCTAAAGTCTGAAATCAACCATTTCTTTGGAGTCTCTCACAGAATGGTCTCTTGCTCTCCAAAACAGAAGTTCATTCCCTTGTTTTATAGATACAACGCATTAAATTCATTGTCAACTGTAGAATGCGAGTTAGTTCTGAAATTTATTTTGGGCAGATGAAATAGAACTCCATGTGAATAATATGGATGGGGCGAGGCTTTAGTTGGGCGGCTGAAGACGGCAGGATGTGACCTACCAGTAGGTCTGTGCTGACCAAAAATTTAATTTGCTTATTTGGATCTGATTCACTGTGCAGAAAACGTGGTCTTAATGTCCTTTTCTATTCATGCATGACGCCTTAAACTCCATGGTTGTCCACTGAATTTGGTCGACATTCAAATTCTGCTCTCAAGTTTTTCAATCAATAATTAATGATAGGCAAGATTTTCAAGATTTAGATTTTTAGTCCATTTAACATGTGTTCATTAAAGTCTAAAAATTGTGCAGTAAGAGTTAAGGAGGAGGAGTCGTGAATTATGCATCTAATGCTTTCCTCAATAATTCTCATTTCTTATCCAAGAAAGATATGGCCTTCTTATCTCTTTTCATCAATTATGGTATTTTCAAGAAATCCCTCTAGCTACTTCTTTTCTATTGTGTTCTCTAAAAAAAATAAGAATTCATCACATATGAGGCTTCCAAATGTCTTCATCTCTATTGTAGCTTCATCCCTAATTTGGACTACTTCTAGTGCTACAAAAACTTGGGCCACCTCTTGTAAGATGATGCATTCCTTTTCATTGTAGCATTCAAGCCTTTTCCTCTCCCATTGTAATCCTCAATATCTTCCCCTTCTTTAGGGTAGCACAATTAAACTTCTTCATCTCACTCATCCTCTTCATCATCATCCCAATCATCCTCTTCATTTCAATCACATTCACATGTCTCCCCTCTCTCAAACTCTTTAGAATTCACATTTAAATATTTTTTGTCTGCTAATAATTATGATAATGCATTAATGGAGTTAATCTTTGCTTGTTCTAAAAAATTCTATTCCTTAGATGATCATAGACTCTATAGCTTTCCTCATTGAAAATATCTCTTTAGATCACAAGGTGATTTTTTATTTTAATAATTTTTTTTGTCTTCTAATAATCCTTCAATCCCTCTAATATCATTCCTTTTTGTCTTTCTTATTATTGTATGCCTCATATTGTGTCAATATCCACCATTATTCCTCAAACTCAAATTCTAATTTTTGTAGCTTCCAGTGTTGGCTTTTTGTTTACTTTTCCCTCTAAATTTATCTTATAGTGTATTCCAGCTTGGTTATCCTATTTTTCACATCATGAGACAACTTTGGATCTTTGCATCCACAAGTAAACACACCATTTCCATTCAAACCATTTGTAATACATCATAAAAAATTTACTTCTAGCATTTTAGGATGCTTTGATACCAAACTAATGTAGACATTGTTGGGAATTAAGGTGTCTCAACCTTCGCAAGTTCCTAGCATTGTAATTATTTATCTATTTTTCATATTTTAAATGGCCTCATATGGGAAATGATGAATCCCACTTTGTGTTGACATAGTGTGTGCCACATGTTGGATATATTGAGTTGTAAGATTTAATTAAATAGAATATATTGAGGAGATATGGGATGCCATATTTGTGTGGGATTCTGATGTAGGAGCATCCATGTAGACAAGCTATCCAACATAAACAAAAATATATATTTAATTTTTTCTATAGTTTGAGTTTAATTATGTAGCTAGAGAAATAAATTACAATATTAGGCCAAAATATTGTATTAAACAATTGGTCTTAATTTTAATGTTACAAATTTTGATGTTGGAGATAGTCTAGGAGGTAATTTTGAAACTTGAAATTCAAAATGCCAATCTTGGCATTGATTTTTGGGGAGTTACAACTTGTGACAACTCATTTAATGCTCCTTAATTGTAGCAATGGAGAATCTAGGCACCCATATTGAGTTGACTATCTTTTTCTAAGTTGGGACCCTATTTGTGAAGAGTGGGAATCTAAGTTGCCTCTTTATTTTGGAAATTTCTTGGAAGTGGATTTGAAGATGCCTTTTGAGAATTTAATATGTTCTTTTAATACATTTATGATGATTTTTCCATGTTGGGCATAGAAGAGATGAGTTACAAAAAAAGAGGGTGTGGTTGCTTTTGTGGAAGGTTGAGACTTGACAATTTTTAGATTGTTATTTTCCAAAATTTGGAGGAGAGGTTCTA
Organism: Sequoia sempervirens; assembly: GCA_007258455.2. Lineage (NCBI taxonomy): Eukaryota > Viridiplantae > Streptophyta > Pinopsida > Cupressales > Cupressaceae > Sequoia > Sequoia sempervirens. The sequence goes on from VDFB02020283.1 coordinate 12,682, forward strand.
GACATAGTTCTTGGTGGAGAAGTCCAAGACTCCAATATTTTTGTAGGTTGGAAGATTTTTTATGCAGTATAAAATGTTTTTTGAATCCGAGGTTTATTGCAGCAGAGATTTCCATTGAAGATTGTAGGTTGCAGGAGCTAGAATCTTGTGAAAGAAGTTGGATTGAAGGAGATCATTTTGTAATTGCTATTTGTTGATTTATATCAGTTTTGTAATGGTTTGCATTTGCCAACATGGCTGAAAAATAACATATTTTCATAAATGTTAAGTTGCTATGTAATTTCAGGAGAATTTGAATGAGAAACTAAGACACTCCTTGCAGATTTTTTTTGTATCTTTTTAAGAATTTGAGTTGCATGCATGTTTTTGTGAGTTTTTTTATTGAGGGTAGTTTCCCCTTACATCAATGGTATCAAAGCAACAGTTCCTAAGTGTGCAAGAAAAAGCGTTAATGTGAGGTAGTTTGCACTAGGACCTACGAGTAGAGTGTGTGTGATTTTTGTTGCATATGTATATGCAACTTGCAAGAGAAGATACACATAATATTTTTGGAGTAGAGGTTCTTGAGTGTGCAAAAAATATCGCTAAATGTGAGGTAGTTTGCAATAGAACCTAAGAGTGTTGAGGATTTGTAAACAAATTGTTGTGTGAGGTAGTTTACATGTGCAAAACATGAGGGTTTTGAAAAAAAATGTGTGAAGGATTTGTGAGGCCTTAAGGATGGAAAAGAGGAAGAAGAAAATGACTTTTATCATTGAATGGATTCTAAGGCTTCATGGACTTGAGAAAATCAAAGAGAAACTTTGGAAAATCAGAGAGAGATCAAGAAGAAATAAGAGTTGGAATGATAAAGTTGCAACACCAATTGGATGAAACAAGAGAGGATATTGAAAGGAGAAAACAAGAAAAGAGAAGAGTTGAAGGTTATTTTTATTATCTTTATAATGATGTTTTGATTGCAGGAAAGAAAGAAGATACAATAGAGTGTCATGCGTGTGCCACAAAAGAAGATGAAGAGGATGAACATGAAGAAGTTGATGAACTTGAAGCTAAGGAATGTCTATTGGAAGACATGGAGAATGAGATTTCATAAATTGCAACAAAGGAAAGTCTTTGTGAAGACTTGAAGAATATGACAATAAACGAGGAAAGTGAAAGAGTTTTAGCTGTGGATGTAACTCAGGTAACTTTTAGTTTTACTAGAAATATTTCTATGAAGATGGATGTTAGTATAATGAAGTTGCAGTGGAAGAGAGTCTTTTGAAGGACATAGAAGAAAAAGAGAGATGATTTATTGATGTAGATTGTAGTAGTGGAAGTAGAGTGTGATGCACTAGTTATTGGGAAAGGAAGTGATACAGTTGCATGTCTTATTAATGACATCAAATAAGAGAAAAAAATTGAAGTTGCAATAGGTGATGAGGAGGAAAAAAATTTCATATTGAATCTAAGAAAGATGATTTTCATGTTCAGATGGATGAGTTAGTGAATACAAATGAGATGGTTCAGTTAGAGTTTGTTAGAGATGATTGGTATGCAAAGAAGGGTTTATATGGTACCATAGAGCTAAGTGTTGGTGAAATTTGGTGGAGGTGGATAGGCTATGGTGAGTTGAATTCCACATGATCAAAGGAGAATGCGAGATACACTTGGAGGAAGTGGTAAGGTTTTGGTGGAGTTGATTCCACGTTTAGGAAGAGGAGAAAGAGCACCGTTGTTAGAGGAGGAGGATGCTTGTTCTAGCTAGGTGTTGGAAGAGGAGAAAGAAGAATACATTGGAGGTACCAAATTCAATGATGGATTTTGCTAAGGATTGCTTACAATCTGAAAGGGTGGTACTATCACTCAACTCTATTTTTGAATCCACATTCACAAAAAAATTCCTACCTTGGGTGTTTGATGCAGGAGCATCCATGGTGGACAAGTTATCCAACATAAACCAAAATAAAAAATAAAAAAATATTTAATTTTTTCTATATTTTGAGTTTAACTATGTAGTTGGAGAAATAAATTACAATATTAGGCCAAAATATTATATTAAATAATTGGTCTTAATTTTAATGTTGCAATTTTTGGTGTGGGAGATAGTTTAGGAGGTGGTTTTGAAATTTGAAATTCAAAATGCCAATGATGGCATTTATTTTTGGGGTGTTACAACTTGTGACAACTCATTAAATGCTCCTTAATTGTAGCAATGGAGAATCTAGGCGCCCATTGAGTTGACTATCTTTTTCTAAGTTGGAACCCTATTTGGGAGGAATGGGAATCCAAGTTGTCACTTTATTTTGGAAATTTCTTGGAAGTGGATTTGAAGATGATTTTTGAGAATTTAATATGTTCTTTTAGTACATTTATGATATTTTTCCATGTTGTGCATAGCTGAGAGGAGTTACAATAAAGGAGGGTGTGGTTGCTTTTGTGGAAGGTTGAGACTTGACAATTTTTAGATTGTTATTTTCCAAAATTTAGAGGAGAGGTTCTAGACATGGTTCTTGGTGGAGAAGTCCAAGACTCTAGGATTTTTGTAGGTTGGAAGATTTTTTATGTAGTAGAAAATGTTTTGTGAATCTGAGATTTATTGCAGCAAAGATTTCCATTGAAGATTGCAGGTTGTAGGAGCTAGAATCTTGGGAAAGAAGTTGGATTGAAGGAGATAATTTTGTAATTGATCTTTGCTGATATATATCTGATTTATAAAAAAATTGTAATGGTTTACATCAACCAA